>CAUYRT010023455.1:0-175227 GCA_963574885.1 Lepilemur ruficaudatus
GACAGAGTCTCACTCTGTTGCCCGGGCTAGAGTGCCGTGGCGTCAGCCTAGCTCACAGCAACCTCAAACTCCTGGGCTCAAGCGATCCTCCTGCCTCAGCCTCCTGAGTAGCTGGGACTACAGGCATGAGCCACCATGCCCAGATAATTTTTTCTATATATTTTTAGTTGGTCAATTAATTTCTTTCTATTGTAAGTAGAGACGGGGTCTTGCTCTTGCTCAGGCTGGTTTTGAACTCCTGACCTTGAGGGATCCTCCTGCCTTGGCCTCCCAGAGTGCTAGGATTACAGGCGTGAGCCACCGCGCCCGGCCTATTCCCTAACCTTTAAAATGAGAGTTTTCTGATATTCTGGAAAGGGCAGTCAGATTCCCCAGGAGTCTGGAAGCGCCCAGCCTGGGGATCGTGCATCTCGGGGAGTGCACCATTGGGGAATAGACCAGTCTGGGCCACAGCGTGTGTCTGGTCCTTGTTTTCTGTGGCTGCATCCACCGCTGGGTCCTCGTGAGGCTGGTCTGCAGCTGGGAACATCAGGACCGAGGCCGGTCCCAGCCCATGAGCAGGCTGAGCAGATAATCCTCTCTGAACTGCCTTAGTTCTTGCCAGTCTTGAATGCCCTCGTGCAGACAGAAAGCCAGGGAGAAGGGGATAGGTTAGGGGTGGGAAGAACAGAGGACCCACGTGAAATCGGGCCGGCAGCTTTCTCTGCATTGAGTCATCTTTGAAGACACTCAAGCCTGAAGAGCCCAAGCATTTGCAGTGGCCACTGTACTGGGAGGGTCCTGAGCATTGCTGTCCCAATTCAGACCCTTGTCACCTCCCTGCTTGGTTACCTCCACCTCCTGCCCTCTCTCTCTTCTAGTCCCTCCTGCGCCGACTACAAGTCCAACCACCCTAAACTGCAGTACCGATCATACCAAGACCGTTGACCCTCAACCATCCCTGGCTCCCCATGACCTGTCAAAGAAGATAGCCTGGCACAATCTGGCCCCATCACTCATCTCTCCCTGGGCAGCTGGGTCATTTGCTGCTGCCCCTGTTTCCTATCCAGGCTTTTCTGCCGTGGCCTGTGCTGTGGAATGCTGCCCCGTAGCTCTCTGTCTCCTTCCGTGTCTTTCTCAAATGCCGCCTCTTCTGGGAGGTCTGCCCGCAGCCCGGCAGGCAGATGAGCTTGCTCCCTCCTCGGAATGCCCCTGGCCTGTTAACCGTCCCTTGTGACATTTAGATCAGTCTCCTCTGTGCCCAGGTGTCCTGCATGTGTCTCATCTTCCGCCTGGTTCTGGGGATGGATGCCTCCAGGAATGCCCCTCAAGATTTAAAACCAGAAAAGTCTAACTCACCCCATCACATACAGCATGGAGAAACCATTGCCACTCGGTCCCCCGTCCTCCTGGGGGGCCGGATGGTGAGCTGCTTTCGGCCTCTGGGTCCCTAGAACTTTGCTTCTTTCTGCAAGTTCTGCTGCCCCGTCTCCCGTGAGCTGTGCAGGGCCACACACGACACAGCTGGACACAGCGCGTGGCACCGAGGCAGCTCCCACGAGGTGCGGTTTTATCAGTGCTGTGCCCTGATGGTCCTCTCTGATGACGCACGTAGGGCTGCTGGCCTGAGGGCACCCTGGGGCCGGAGCAGCGCCCCCAAAGGAGGAGCCATCGAGATGGCCGAGCTGGGGCACCTGCCACGGCCACCTGCTCTCTCACTCCTCCCGCTTGTTTTGTTTGGAGGATGAAAAAGCCCAGACTTTTTCAACTTCTTTGAGAACAAAGAGAGCACTAAGATGGGAGATTGTGGTGTCACTGTGAGGGGGCTTTTCTCCCCTCTCACCGACCCAATCTAACCCAGTCTGACATCTCTGCCACTTCCACTGGGGGTGGCCGGAAAGAGAGGATCAGCCAGCGTACAAGACAAGTCACCTGAGCAGGTCTGGGGTGTTCACACCCTGCACATCCCAGAGGAAGGTCTGACCCAGGCCCAGCTCCTGGGAGGTGACCCAGAACGTCCTGATTACTTAAAGAGTCTTTATTTATCGGGGAATCTTGGGCCACACCAGTTGGTGCACGCCCTCAATGCGAGTTGTGGGGGTGGGGGCTTGGGCCACACAGTGTCAGCTCAGACTTTAGGGGGGCTGGAGACGAAGATGAGCCACATGGGTGGAGAGCCATGTTCATGTGACCAAGCTCCAGTAAAAACTCTGGGCCCCAGCTGGGCGCGGTGGCTCACGCCTGTAATCCTAGCACTCTAGGAGGCCGAGGAGGGAGGATCGCTTGAGGTCAGGAGTTTGAGACCAGCCTGAGCAAGAGCAAGCCCCTGTCTCTACTAAAAATTAGCCAGGTATGGTGGCGCGTGCCTCTATTCCCAGCTGGCTCCTGAGGCAGGAGCATCGCTTGAGGTGGCAGTGAGCTGTGATGATGCCACTGCAGTCTAGCCCGGGTGATAGAGTGCGACTCTGTCTCCACAAAAGCAAACAAAAACCGCTGGGCCCCAAGGCTCAGGTCAACTCCCCTGGTTGGCAGTGCCCCATTGCTGGGAGAAGTAAACACTGTCCATGCGACCGGCGCCCCTGGGAGAGGCCAGCGGGATCCCCGGGCCTGGTGTCTCCCGGACCCTGCCCCATGCTCCTCTTCCCTGTGCTGATTTTGGTCTGTAGCCCTTTGCTGTGATGAACCATAACCACGAGCAGAGTGGCTGTTCTGAGTTCTGAGGGTCCTGTTAGCACATTACTGAAGCCGGTGCGGTCTTGGGGTCCCCAACATGGCAGCCAAACCCTCGGACTCCGCTTGTCCGGAAATAGCTGCACGAGGCTAAGGAGCCGGCACCGGCATCTTGGTGTGGGACGAGATGTGCGTGGTTCTCTCTGGCGGGACAAGGAGAGTCCACCTGGCCAGGTGACCATGCCTGACGCGGCAGACACTGCAGCCGCCGGCCTGCAGACAGGAGCAACCAGGGAACCCCCGGCGGGTGGCTGGTCTCCCTCGCAGGCCGAGACACAGGACTGGTTTTTCCCGGTCGCGCCGTTGGTGCCGAGACACTGGGTGTGCGTCAGACCTTCCCGACTGCAGAAGCTGCACCCTCTGACCACAGGCGCGAGCTCCTCTGATACGCAAAACCCTTGGCTTTTATCACTTTGGGCAAAATGAAATTTGCTCCTGAATAAGCCAAAGCTCCCCGACAGCTCAGACACGAGAGGCAAGGGGCAAAAATCGTGGGGCTCCCCACGGCAGACGGGGGCCCAGCGTGGGCCGGAGGTGACGAGGAGGGACACACGCTAATGAAGAGCAGAGGGCGGGGCGTGAGGACGCTCATCTCAGCCTGGCCCTTTAAAGCCAAAATGCTGGAGTTCATTTGCATTTAGATCTCCTTGGCTTCCTCTTTTCATCTAAAGACAAATCCTCACAAAAGGCTGCTTAATTAGACCAAATTAGATTTCTGCTGAGCAGCTTGTCATTCATTACGAAACGCTGTTCTTTTTCTATTTTGGTAATTACAGGCTGGTCTATAACTGGTTTGTAAGCATTCGCTCCAGCCACTGGGTATGACTAGCATTCCTGATTTTGTGCAGAGAGGAGGAAAATTATTCAGTTGCACCAAATCTGTCTGTTTTATAAGTTGGATCCGGACTATCACTGGAGTCTTTTACAATAATGGGTATTCTCACTCTTAATTCTTTAATGATTAATTGTAGGAGCAGCACAGAGCTTGGTAATTTCCAAGGCTAAAAGCTAAGTACAAACAGATTTCGCATGTAGCGCTTACGCCCTGTATTTGACGTCTTTACCGTAGCGGTGCAGCCCTGCTCCACCTGGGAAGCCACTCACTAAATCCTTTGCAGTACAGCCCCTTGTCCTCCGTTCCGCCATCTTTTGCCCCAACTGTCCCCAGAGCTAAGACCTTTTCTCCCGTATTTTATCTCCCCTTTCCACCCACGGAGCCGTGGCATTTCCAGTGGGCAGTTGCAGACGCAGACACCGTGGGTGGGTGCGTGGGCCTTGGGGGGCTGGGCACGGTTCGGTTCATCCAAGGTCTTCATTGTTGCATCTTAAATGCTTTCCGCTCGTCGGACCTGGTGCCGCACAGCCTCTAGGGCACCTCCCCCACCCCGAGGATGCTCCTCCCAGTGCCCCGGGGCTGTGCTGGGAGCCGTGGCTGGAGTTCCACTGGCTCTGCTCCGGTCACTCCGGTTGAGGGCCTGTGGGCAGGGCCTGTGAGCTGGTCACCAAGGACAGGTGCTGCTGATGGAGGTGAGACAGGTGGCGTCACCTCTCTCTAATAGTAACGGCCACCCATTCCCACTGCAGAGATGTAGTGTAGCCTGCTGTGCGAGGGCATTGCAGATGCCCACCTGACACCAAGCCTGTGGACTTCGTGGTGTCTAGAGACAGGCGCAGGGTGGGGAGAACCCTGCCCAAAGTCACGCAGCTAGCAAGCGGGAGAGTTGTCACTGGAGCCCGGAGCAGGCTGCTTTCTGTCCCGCCACGCTGCTCTGCCTTCCTGAACAGCAGGAGCAGACCAAGTGGATCTGGATGATGTGGATTGACACGTGCTCGGGAAGGGAAAGGCCTGTGCCAGAAGGGGCCCTAGAGATCAACCAGCTCAGACACCCATTTTGCAGATGGGAACACTGAGGCCAGAGAGGTGAGGGAGCCTCCTCTTGGCTGCCCTCCTAGACTACCCTCCCCATTAGCCACCAACCTCCCTCCCCTTCTGGATCCTGCCCACCTGTCATAGTCACAAGGTAGGAAACGGCCCGGTTCTGCTGCTCCCACTGTGGCCAGAAACTCCAACCTTGTGGGGCCCACACAGGGCAAGACAGAACTTTCCCACTTTGTGCCCTCGTGGCCCAACTCCCTGGAGAATTTGGGAACAGATTCCAGACCCTGTTCTAGAAGACCTGCCCCGGGTGGCGCAGGCCTGGGAGGAGAGCTTCCTCCACGAGCTTCCAGAGCATCAGCCCAGGTGCAGTGCGCTCTGGCACTCAGTCGTGTGAGCATTCCAGAAGTGTGTGTTGGAGACCTACTGTGTGCCGGGCACTGGGGACGCCGCACTGAATGAGACAGACCTGCCCTGTGCTCACGCAGCGGATGTGCCTCTGAGCAAAACAGGGCAGAAACCACCACCCGGATGATGGATTCATCCAGTGACGTGGGTCCAGGGAGGAGAACATGCGAGACCATGTGGCTGGGGTTTCTGACTGGGGCAGAGTCTGGGGGCTCCCCAAGGAGGTGACATTTAAGCTAGGAGTTAGGGGGGCCCAGGAGCCAATGAGGCGGGGCAGGGGACTGAGCACAGACTTCTCGTGGGAAGTTCCAGGAGCTGAAAGAGGCCACTGGCTGGAGATTGAACCCCTGGGTGGAGGTGCCCCCCTTGTGGTGCCAGGGCTCCCTGCTATGTAAATGAGCCAACGACAGCCACCGTGTCTTGGCTCTAGGTTGTCTATACTTCACGGCAGGCTGAGAACTGTTAGCTCAAAACCTCACTGGCACCAAACTCACACCCAGTTGTTTTGCAAATATCCCAGACACGCAGAATTTTAACCGTTTAGGACCTGCCTGATTTGCATACCCCACAAAGCCGCGCCGGTGTCTCCTGGCCACGGATAAGACAGAGCCTTGTGATGCTGAGACCTCAAGCTGCTGCTGCATTTGCGGGGGTCTCAGGCCCAGAGACTCCCCGCCGTGCTGCCAGGCAGTAAGCCCCTCTCCTCCGAGCTCCCTCGCCCTTCTTTCTGGGGGGCCGGTCCCCTCACTGTCACCTCTGGACTGCCTCACGCCATGAGAGACGTCCCTCTCCTGCAACCCTGTCTGAGCACCGCCCGGTAAAGCTTGTTGTGTGATCATGTTTTTTCCTTGATTAGCCCTCAAATCCTTGAACTCACTCCCCGCACTTCTCCCTCCCCAGCCAGATTATTATCCGTCCTGCGAGAGGAGGAGAAGCATTGCTTAGGTCCTCGCGTCACCTTCTCCGGGATGTCAACCCAGACCCGTCATAACACAGCCCCAGACGCTGCCAAGAAGAGGGGGCGGGAGGACCCTGTGCTCCAGCCTCCCCGCCTGGCCCTGAAATCAGTAGCCACCGGTCCCTCTGCCCATGCGACCCCAGCCTCATTAACGGGCTTCATTTTCGAGCCGCTCCCTCTGCCTCTGCTACCTGCTACGCGAACAGGTCAGCTGCCATTTTGTGTTAAACTCCTCCTCATTTATTACAATACCACTTTTTATTGACATGGAAATAAAACTTACAATCAATAAGATGTTATGAAATATACATCAAAGCAGAAGTCACCGGAGCCGGCGTTTTCATCTGTTCTCAGGAAGGAACAAGGGTTTATGGGGGGTGGAACACTGAACACTTCTCTTCCCTATTACATGATGCGATTTTCAATGAACTCATAAAGAAAACGAAAACATAAACCGAGTCACCGAACAGAATGATCCCTGCAGCTGTCAAAACTTAAAACAGTTCAGTTTTCCTTTGATTTCTGTTTTGAGTTTTGAAAAGTACATAGATCATTCTCTGCTTTTTCCTTTTCTCTCCTTCTTTCTTTCTTTCTTTCTTTTTTTCTTTTCATGGGGAGCCTCTTTCTTAAATCTGCTCCCTCTGGGGTCAGCTGGCTTTGACCCCTGGCGGCTGAACAGACCACCTGACCAGTGAACGCAGCATTTGTTTCTCGTGCTGCCAGCCCCACCTCGGGGCAGGACGTCTTGGCCGGTTTAGGACCCCTCCGACGCGCAGAAACTTACTCCTTTCCCTGTTGGATGCCACATCAAAGCAGGCTCAACGCTGCTTCTTCCTTTCACTAGAACAGTGTCACAGTGGAGAAGACAGGGAAGGCCGGGCCCTCCCTGCTTCTGCGCACCTACTGCGTGCCGGGCACCCTCCGTGCTTCACCTCCACCGCTCCTCCGGATCTTGTCATCACGCCATGGGGCGGGACGGTCACTCCCTGTCTTACGAGTGCTGAGAAACTGAGACTAAGAGGTCAAGTTACTTGCTCAAGGTCACACGGCGAAGAGGGATCAGAGTCCAGATTCCAGCCCCGTCACACCTGGTGGACTCCGCCGGCCTCCCAGGTGGCCTTGTTGAGTGATTCTTATTTTTTTCCTTAAGGTCGTGGAACTCACCTTTCCAAAGAAGCCGGGCGTGGAGCCCCCAGTACACAAAACACTCAATAGCTGCCTGGCCGGGCTGGGAGGAGGGGCTCCGAGCTCCCCGGGGTCCTCGCCTCGTCACTGGCTTGAGGTGCCCCTGAGCTCCTCTCCGAGCCATGCAGGTCGCGGCTCTGCAGGGAAGTCACTGGTCCTCTCCGTGTCCCTGGTGCAGACAAGGTGGCCGGGGACTGGCGCCTGGGTCTCCAGACACACAGTGCAGTGCTCCTCCTCCGTCCCCGCGGGGGCCTTCCAAAAGTGAGGCTGCAGGAAGCACAGGCGGGACACCGCGGAACGGGATCTGTCCGGTGTCGCTTCTCTGTGGGCTTGCCTGAGACGAGCATTTCAGGAGGATCCCAGATGCCGCTAACAGACATGCTCCCAGCGGCTCCGTCCGTAGCAGACATCAGAGAGAGGCCCGGACGGGAGACAGCCGTCAGTGTTCTAGCCCAGCCCAGCGCCCGGCTCCCGGCAGGCGACCCCACCGTCGTGCAGTCCTGCTTCCTTAGACTTGAGCCACGTCGCCCAAGCACGCCGTCCTGCCGCGAGACCGTGGTAACTCTGTTTGCACGCCTTTCCTCTGCCGTACTCCCATCCTCCTGTCCTTCAGAGAGAAGAGTTTCCTAAGTCGCTTGGACAAGAAGCATGGCAAATCCTTTCTGTGGACAACACTAATTTTTCTTTTCACTGAGATAAAATTCACATAAAATTAATCATCAGCCGTTTTTAGCGCACAGTCCGGTAGCATTTGCTATATTCACAGTGTTGCGCAGCCAGCACCTCTGTCTAGCTCCGAGACATCTTCATCACCCCTAAAGGAAGCCCCGTACCCATGAGCAGTCACCCCTCATGCCCCTCCCTCTAGACGCAGGCCACCACCAATCTGCTTCCTGTCTTCGTATTTACACGTTCTGGACATTCTAAGTAGACTCATACGACATGTGGCCTTTTGTGTCTGTCTGGCTTCTTTCCCTTAGCATAATGTTTTCGGGGTCCATCCACGTTGTAACGTGTATCAGTACTGTGTTCCTTTTCGGGGCCGAATAATGTTCCGTCATACGGATGAACCACATTTTGTTTATTCATTCATCAGGGCCTTTAGTGGTTTCCATCTTTTGGCTGTGAACGTGCATGTACGTGTGTTAGTCTGAACACCTGCTTTCAATTCCTTTGAGCATATAAACAGGCATGGAACTTCTGGGTCCACGTGGTAATTTTTATCTTGAACTTCCTGAGGAACCATCACACAGAGGTATTAATTCTATAGCTAGTTCTGTGTTCATACAAATGGAGACAGAATTGCTGATAATGCAAAGTAGTGGAGAGTCCAACAGTGACCACTAGCTAGTATGACTAATGCTTATTAAGAACCTTCCAGGCCCTCTGTCAATACCGTTCCCCACGTTAGGAAATGCTCCGACAGCCTGGGAGCCGGGTGCTCTCCTTACGCCTGTTTTGTAGGTGAGGAAGCTCAGACGTAGAGGTTAAGTAACTCGCTCAAGGTCACACCGAGTTGAGAAGCCAGAGCTCCGACTCGGGAGGTCTGGCCCCAAGCTCATGTTCTTAATCACTGAACTGTCACACCCCCATGATGTGCCAAATGATTTCTGTTTGGATTGGACGGGGGACAGGGTGTAGGCTGGCAGCCGCTCTCTGCTCCAAATGATGCCAGGCTCAGACTGCTGGGAAAATGAGTTTGCCCTCCCTGAGAACGCCCCAGCTGGGAACAACAGGGGCTGGCCTGGGGGGCTGGAATTAAACCCCGCTCAGTGGACACCCACACAACAGCTAAGTGACACTTGACTGCAGAGCACACCCTGAGCGATTTCTCTCCACGGGTGCGGTCAGCGTCATCCCTCCGTTTCTTCAGAGAATAGTCTGCCGTCGCCATGGCAGCCCGTTTATTGGGCACTTACTCTGTGTCCACCAAGGTGAGCTCATCTTGGCACAGACCTAAGAGGGGGTGTTTCCCCCCATTTGGCAGACAGGGAGCCTGGGTCCAGGTGGTTTGACTGGCCGGGTCAAGAGCACACAGGTGTAAGGGGCAGGACCAGCATTAATCGGATTCCATTCCGGCACGCTCGTAAGCAGGTGTCCATACTCACCGTCTCTCCGATCAGATGCGCCAGCGCTGTTAGGAACTCCTGATTTCGCCCAGGAGGAAAAGTTTCTGGGAGTTCGTTCCCCAAGACAATGAGCTGCCCCTTAAGAATGGCTTGGGCCTGTTCGTAATCTCAGGTGACATCCAGCCAGTTTTTGTTGCTCGTTTTAGAAAAAAATCCAGATCATGGTAGCAGTGCCTTCCAACCTCTCACGTTTGCCTTTTTTTTTTTCCAAAACGCTGCGTGTTTCCCCCTCATCCACCTAAACCTGCTGTTGAGTTACGGGCCCCCAGAGGCCGCGGGCTCAGAGCGGATGCGTCCGCGCCCGTGCCGCTGCCGCCGCCTTCTCCGAGTGTAATCAAACATCAAGCTAAGTAGCAAATAAATCTCTCGATCTCATAAGCTGCGCAGCGAGATCATGTAAATGCAAATGAAGGACCTGATCTCAAGCTGTCGAGGGGGAGGGGAGGGGACGCCGGGGCCCTGTCACCGTGACCGCCTCACGCGGCAAGGGCCATACATCAGCCGCAGGAACAGAACAGGCACAGGAAGGGAGGCCGGCTGCCCCAGGGAGCGGGGGAACCGGGCAGGTGGCAAACCAGGCAGCTCAGGGCCGTGAGAACCAGGCAAGGCCGGATGGGGTGGCCGGGCAGGCACAGGGCGCCTGGAGAGGTGTCCCCATGGCCCGGAGCTCCTCTTGGACCTGAGCTGGGGAGCTACGTGGTAATGCAGACAGTAAGGACCACAGCCATGGAAGCCACTGTTGACTGAGCATGCCTCCCGGGCCAGACACCATTAAACACTGCACACGGCCTCCTGAGGTTTTGCAGGTGAGGAAAGGGAAAACCAGACCAGCTAGTGACTTGCCCAAGGTCACGCGGAAAGCGGCAGAACCGGGACTCCGGCTCAGTTCTGTGACATAATTCACATGTTGGCCACCAAATTCCCGTCCCTGAGCCCCTAACCTATCAGCAGTGACCTCAGTCCCTTTACAAACCTGAGCAGGGTTGTTGCAATGACATAGAAAAGCCTTTTTAACATGCAAGACAGAAGCACATAAATTAGCTCTGCATTTCGGCTTTTTAAATTATAAAAGCGAAACCTCAATACCCCAAAAAAGAGCCCCGTCTCTAACTACGCACCCTCACGCACCGCGGCTATGCTGCTGTTTCCTTCCAGTATTTTTTTCAATGCATTTTTTTTTTTGCCGTGGTCGTAACAGGGGTATATGTAAAAACTTGAAACCTGCTGTGTTTTTTTTTTTCACTTGACATTATTTTAAACACCTTTGATCACATGTGGACGTGGCCTTCTCACGTGTGGCTTTTTAGTATCGTTATTCAATGTTCAACTGCCGCTCACACAATGCACATGGTTCAAAGAACCCGGGCTTCTGAGATGGTGCCTGGGTCCTTTGACGCATAACGCACCTTATTTTACATGATTGTTTATCTGAGGTTCTCGTTATGGAAATAAATAAATATCCTCTATGCTAATAACGATCACAATTTGCATTTATATTGTGCTTTTCATTCGAGGCTCTTAAGTTGTTTTACAATAATGAACTACCCCTTGTGAGCACAATGGGATGTGTGAGCATCTGTATGCACGGGGATAGCCATATACAGATATTTATTTAATAACTACCAGGCAATAACTGTGGGATTTCACATAACTACGCTTTAATAGAATGCAGGAAAATGAGCGGAGGCTTTTCAGCTGTCGAACAAACATTCATTTAGTTTAGACGCAGGGCTAGAGGGTTAATGAGCTACACTCTGTATGGCCGCCAGGAGGTGGGGAGTGATTGATTCCTGGGAGGGCCCTGCTCCTGATGGAATGGGCGTCCACGGTAGGTCTAAAACCCGGGCACCGGGCTCCCTGGTAGAAAACCTGCCATTTTGGAAATGACCACAGGCTCACTTGTCCGGAGTGAGATCCAGTTTGGGTGACCTATGCAACAAAGCCAGCTGATTTCACCCATTTTCACCTCTTCAGTGGGAAACGAGGGCTAGTTAAGGAAAAAAAGTATATTGGGCAGGCAACGCTGAGTTGCAAGGCTGGGCTACTTGTTTTGAAGAAGTCGTCCCATGACAATGGACGTCGGTGAAGCTCCGGGGCTGGGGACCTTCGCTCATGGGTCGCAGGGAACTTCAGATGGAGGCAGCAGCCTGCGGGGACACCACCTGTGCCTGCCTCTGGCAAGCCCCGCAGTTCGCACCGGTGACTGGCTGCTCCGAGGGGGCTCCGGGCCTGGGGCCGCCGGTCCGGCCGGCCGGTTCCCGGTGTGGGTTTCCAGGGCCTGGTCCTCCGTGCTGGGGAGTGGAGGCAGCTGATATTGTAGGAGTAGCCGGAGAATCCCAGGACCCCCGGGACGGGGAGGGAGATGGTTTTAATTAGAGCTCAGAGATGGGAAATAAGGCAGAGAGGGATGACATCTTAATGAGGTTTAATGAAGCTGTCTGCTGATGGGGACAGCTGTCACCCAGAGCTGTATTGCAGCCAAGCCACTTTGTGACGGAGGAAACTCGGAAAAAGGCGCAGTCTGAAGGCGGCCTAGGAGGGCGGGGTGGCCAGACTCGGAGCTGGGAGTTTTCTCCCACGTTTGCCTCTTGATGCTAACACCTTGTTGACAAGGGATTCCAGCTAGTGGGCCCTGTTTAAATAGCTTCTAATATTTCAAATTCCCCGTCGTGCAAAACTAAGGTGTGTCTCTTAAAAGGCCTTGCAGATTTTGCACCGGGTGTCTGAAGAATTCAGCTGTAAGAAATGAGAAATGCGAGGATTTTGAGGTCTGAAAGGATGCAAGCGTCACCTCCACTTCTCAGCCTCGATTTCCCCATCCGTCCAGTGGGGATCACAAGGGCTCCCTTACAGGGTTGTTGTGAGAGCTGAGGGGCTGCCGGGGATTAAGCACAGAGGTGAGTGCAACCCTAGCTCTCCCATTGACTACCTGGGGGCTTTGGACAAGTGTGAACCTCTTTAAGCTTCAGTTTTCCCACCTGTAAAGTGGGAGGGTCTCTCAGTTGTATGGGGAGGGAGCTCTCAGCCTCCATTGAACCCAACAGCCAGTCTGTGCCATCTGCCCCAGGACCTTTGCACATTCCAGCCTGAAACCTGGGAGACTCCTTTTGCCTCTGCTAGTGGCCATCTCTCCTCCTGTCCTGGGCTGGGGGGCAGGCTGCCTGGGGACCGGGGAAGCTGATCAAAGCTGAGTCTTTTCAGTCTCACAGACATCAGAGCGAGGTTGCCCTGTGTCTTAGTCTGTCTGTGCTGCTATAACAAAACACCTGAGGCTGGGTAATTTATAAAGAACAGGCGTTTATTTCTCACAGTTCTGGAGGCTGCCCAAGATCAAGGTGCCAGCAGGTTCAGTGCCTGGTGAGAGCCTAGTCTCCATGTTGACGATAGCTCCTTGTTGCTGTGTCCTCAGGAGGGGACACAGGCTATGTGGCAGAAGGGACGGAAGGGGCAGAAAGGAGTGAGCTCCCTCCACCAAGCCCTCTTGTAAGGACAGAGCCCTCATGGCTAAACACCTCCCAGAGGCCACACAGCTCAATGCTGTTGCACTGGGATTAAATTTCGACATGGACTCTGGAGGGGGCAAAGACATTCCAACCACAGCAGCGGGGAAAAGCAGGTGACCATCAGCCTCATGCCCCCCTGCGTTTCACTGGCCGCTGACCTCAGACGTCTGTCGCAACCTGCGAGGGTCAGGAGCACCTCTGAGCATCCGTCAGTCCTTAGCCAGCTTCATGCAGCTCCCCGAGGTGCCCAGAGGCCTGCGCCCCCTCTGTCAGGCAGCTTTCCTAGAAGGCCCCACTGCACAGGCTGGGGAAGGAGGCCAAGGTCAGCGCTGAGCCCTCCCACCCCGGCTAGATGCCCCTCTGCGCACTGGTGGCTGCTGCCCTCGCCGGCTGCCCTGGCATCTCCTTCAGGATGGCGCTCGCCAGAATGCCAGTTCGCGATCCATGCCTTCCTTTCCTGAGCACCCTCCCCCAGCCTGGTCAGACCCAGCTGTCCTGCATCCACGTCACTTCAGTCCTGCGCGGCAGGTCCTCAGATGACGTCGTTTTGTTCAACACTGTTACGTTATAACGTTGATGAGAAGAAAACATTGGCTCCGGGCCGGGGCCGCTGTCTGCGCCGAGTCCGCGCATTCCCACCGGTCTGCGCGGGTGTCTGCAGGTGCTCTGGTTCCTCCCACGTCCCAGAGATGTGCACGTGGCCCAGTGTGAGTGCGTGGGGGGTGCCGGTGCCCCCGGCGGTGGGGTGGTGTCCTGTCCCCCTGAGCTGCTAGGAGGCTGTGGCCACCTGAGACCTTGAACTGTGAACCGGAGTGAGCAAGTTAGTCATTGGCTCACTGGCTTTTATTCACCTTACTTACACTTATTTCAATGTTTAATACTGGGAGTGTTTTGGTCTTTTTAAAAATTATATCAGAACGTTAAGGGGGTCCAAACACTTTGATCACATAAAAATTGCCTTTGCACCGGCTGAGTCAAAGCTGCAAGCGTGCCCATCCCCCAGGTTTTGGTCTTTATTTAGGAGTTTAGTGATGTTTTTGTGGTCAGAGATAAGCCATAGGAACTTAACACTTTTTTATATCAATTAACCTGTGGTGAAACTGGTTTTCTTACACATCGTTTTGCTTCTAGTTGCGGTTTCCAGGAACCCATTGATAATGTGAAGTACAGACTCACTGTAATGTTTTCTGAAGCAACGGTTCTTCCCAGCACCCCTGGTGCACACGTCAAATAGTGCTGCGGTCCCCAGGCCCCAGGCCACAGACTGGTACTGGTCCGCAGCCTGTCAGGGACCAGGCCACAGAGCTCCACCGCCACCCACCGCCCCCATCCATGGAAAATTGTCTTCCATGAAACGTGGAGGGGGGCGCACAGCAGCAGGTGAGTGGCGGGTGGGCGAGCAAAGCTGCCTCTGGGTCTACAGCCACTCCCCATCACGTGCATCACCGCCTGAGCTCTGCCTCCCAGAAACCCCCGCCCCCGTCCTTGGAAAAATTGTCTTCCATGCAACGGGTCCCTGGTGCCAAAAAGGTTAGGGACCACTGAAATGGTGGACTTTACCTGGGTTCCCTGGGTACCATTGTGTGTGCAGCAGAGAATGAGAAGAAGTTCTGTATGAGCAAAACCTCACCTGCAAACAGGCCGTCTGTGCGAAGTGCTAAACCAGTAATTGAGACGCAACAAAGACCACGTGGAGTCAGGTGTGGGTTCAAATCCCACCCTGGCCACTCATTACCTGCGTGCAGCTTCGAGCAAACAAGGTGCTCAAGCTCTCTACGCCTCTTTCCTCGTCTGGGACGGTGGTGACACCACTTTGTGGGATTGTTTGGGGCATTGGCAGTAACAAGGGAGCCGGGCACACGGAGGCCACGATTACAGGCGCTGTGGTCAGTGGTGTTGGCCAAGAAGTGCGTGGCAGGTGGGGCCGCCCGGTTAGCCTGTTTCACCGGGCAAATGAGCTGGTCATGGGTGGATGTGCTCCTCCTCCAGAGACACGCCACACCCGAACCGAAAGGACTGAACTGCAAGCAGCAGAATCTCAGGCCCGGAAGGTATCTGGGGACAGGTGGAACAGAGGGAAGGTCACGCGGGACTCCACAGCCCGGCTGCGCTTGGCCGCGCTGATGCACAGACAGTACTCGGTGCAAAGCTCTGCAGGTGGTCTCAAGCTGCGCTGAGACAGGCCCAGGGACCCCTCGGGTTTCCCACTGGCAGTCTTCTCTGAGGTTACGCTTTGGCGTAACCCGCCCCAGAAGGAAGGAAGCCCGGTTGCCAGGGTGGAAGGCTACGGAGTAGGTGGTGCTTCTCTGAGCGGCTGAATCTGCTTCTCGGCCGAATTCTCGGGAAGTCCTACTTCATCCTGCCAGGCAGCACTCCAGTCGGGAAAAGCCCAGGGAGAAGACAAATCCAACACCACATTCTCTTGGATTTCGGGATGGGACTGCCCAGGCTCAGACACACAGTCCAGAGAACACTTTGGGAGGTACGAAAATCATTTTTCCTGTTGTTGCTGTGGTTCATCCAGCGCCTGTGCTGACATAGTTCCCAAATGAAACTGGGTCTCCCGCGCGGACACGGAGCGTGCCAGGCGGCCACAGTCCCACATGAATGCAGCCTGAAGCAGGGCAGCAGGCAGGACGGCACAGTGCATAGGGCACCCGCGTCAGGTCAGGCGCCGTCATGACCAGCGCCCCGGAAGCCCCTCTGGGCTGCCTTCAGTCACTGCCCTGCCCGGGGTCCCGTGCTCCTGACCTTTGAAAGGACATGAGTCTTGCTCGTGTTTGATCTCATCCATGTGCAGCCGTACGTAGCTCACGCGTCTGGCCTCTTTCCCTCCATACTTCATGGGAGGACCACGCGTGTGCTGCCCATGGTATAGTTCTTTCACTCTCAGGAATTCTCGGTCTCTGTAGGCGCTGTTGGCATTTGGGACAGATGCTCTCTGTCGAGTGTGTGGTCGTCTTGTGCATGGGAGGATGTTCAGCAGCATCCTTGGTCTCTACTCACTAGAGAGAGCGTCGTACCCGCCTCCCAAGTTGTAACCAAAAACGTATCCACACATGGCCAAAATGACCTCCAGGGGACAATATCACCCCCGATTGAGGACCACTGCTGTAGAATATTCTGTGGTATGAATATGTCACAACTTTCTAATCCACCTGATAGTCATTTGCTTTGTTTCTGGTATTTGATTACCATGAATGGAGCTGCTATGCCCATTGTTTGACGTGCTTTTGGGTGGGCATACACATTCATATCTGTTGGGTGTCCAGGAAGGAACTGTTGGGTTATAGAGCAGGCATGTGTTTAGCTCTAACAGATACTGCCAAGCAGTGTTCCACCGTGGTTATACCAGTTTTCACTCCCACCAAGTACATGAGTGTTCCAGTTGCTCCACATTCTGACCAATAACATGGAGCTTTTACTCTGCATTTCCCAGAGGTTGAACACCTTGACATATGGGTCTTGGCCACTTGGACATCCTCTTAATGAAGCGCCTGTTAAAGTCTTTTGCTCATTTTTTTTCTATAGGATTGTCTGGCATTTTCTTATTGATTTGTAGTAGCTCTTTATATATGATGGATGAGTCCTTTGTCAGATATGTGTGTTGCAAATATCTTCTCTCTCTTTGTGGATTCACAGATTTTTAGAGCTAGGAGTACTCTATCCTTCTCTCTTCAAACCTCCTGGTATGCTTGACTGTTATTACCTAACTATCCTTTTTGTAAGAGAGTAAACTTCATATAAGCAGGGGCTATGTGTCTGATTTGTTCACCTTAGAACTCCCAGCAGAGTAGGTACAAAATGAATACTTGTGGAATGAAAGTATGAGAAAAGCTCCATCGGGATGATATTTTGCAGCCTAACGCTTCCATGTGTTTGAGCAGTTGTTGACTCCCAGGCAGCCATGCTAAAAGCACAGAGATTGAGGCACCCGCCTGCTCCCTAGCCCCCTGCCTAAGGGTGGCAGCCAGCTCCTGAGTCTGTCTGTCGTCCCCCAGCCAGCTGGAACTCTGCCCACCTCCACCTGCCCTGAGGGAGGCGGGGCTTCTCCCGGAGAAGTCACATTTTAATTAACTTCCCCGGCAATCACTGGAGAGGTTAGATCATTTTCATAAACAAAAGAGAGGCTAGAGCTTTGCCTGCAGCTCAGAATGAGTGGTGTGGAAGGAATTCAAAATTAACCACCCAATAGAGGTGCCCACCGGGAACTCGGAGCTCCATTGCTCTTGAGGGAGGGGGCTCTGGGACTTGAGATGTGAAAGAAGGGGAGAAAAATGATCAGTTACTGTGTAGAGAGGAAGCAATAGTCTCAAAGTGGGCCGTATGGACTGCATGTTTGTGTTCCCCCAAATCCAAATTCATGTGCTAACACCCTAACCCCCAAATAGGATGATACTAGGAGTGGGACTCGGGGGAGTTGATTAGGTCAGGAAGGTGGAGCCCTCAGGTTGGAGTGTGTGCCCTTATCAGAGGAGGAGAGCTAGCTCGCTCACTCTGTTCTCCGCCATGCAAGCCCACGGTGAGAAGGCGGCTGTCTGCAAACTAGGAAGTGAGCCCTCCCCAGACACCAGATCTGTCGGTGCCTGCATCTGGGACTTCCCAGCCTCTAGAACTGCGGGAAATAAATATCGATAGCCATCCAGTCTATGATAATTTGTTATGGCAGCCCAAGCTGACTAAGACATAGGTATTTCATTCATTCATTCATTCATTCATTCTAGCCCTGTTTACTAGCATCTCTTCTATGCTGGACCCTGAGAAAGGAGGGATGAGAATGAAGACTGACTGGGTGTGTGGGAAACCTCCATACTTTCTGCTCAGTTTTGCTGTGCACCTAAAACTGTTGTAAAATATAATGTCTATTTTTAAGAAAAACTAACCATATCACGCCTGTAATCCTAGCACTCTGGGAGGCCGAGGTGGGAGGATCGCTCAAGGTCAGGAGTTCGAAACCAGCCTGAGCAAAAGCGAGACCCCGTCTCTACTAAAAATAGAGAGAAATTAATTGGCCAACTAAAAATATGTAGAAAAAATTAGCCGAGCATGGTGGTGCATGCCTGTGGTCCCAGCTACTTGGGAGGCTGAAGCAGAACGATCCCTTGAGCCCAGGAGTTTGAGGTTGCTGTGAGCTAGGCTGATGCCACGGCACTCTAGCCCCGGGCAACAGAGTGAGACTCTGTCTCAAAAAAAAAAAACAAAAAAAAAACTAGCCTTAAAAAGTAAAGATTGGATCCCTGCCTCTGTGGCACACACAGTCTCGTGGGGGAAGACAGACATTAAACTGATCATCATGCAACTAATGACTTAATTACACCACTTTGTAATTTTCCAACAGCTTTATTTGAGATGTAATTCACATACCATACAATTCGCCCATTTAAAGTGTACAATACAACGGCTTTTACTATATTCACAGAATTGTACAAGCATCACCACAACCAATTTTAGAACATTTTTGTCACCCTCACGACACCCCTTAGCCAGGCCATCACCCCCACAATCCCTCCATTTCTGCCCTCCACCCAGCCCCAGACCTCTCAAGCACGGATTTACTGTCTGCCTATGGGTTTGCCCATTCTGGACGTTCCGCGGGAATGGAATCGTGCAGTGGGCGGCCCTTTGTGTCCAGCGTCTCAGCATCCTGTTGTCAAGGTCCGTCCACGCTACAGCAGGCACAACTGTGTAATTTTGAAAGTGCCGTGATGGTGGGCTCGGGGCGCCATGGCACCATGTAACACGGAGGCCTGTCTGGACTGATGCCAATCTGGGAAGGAGTCCCAGAGGAAGAGGTTTTTAATATCAGGCTTTTGTTGTGCACCTGCTATGTGCCAACAGGAAGAAGGAGGTACTAGAAGCCAGGGGTGTGGCTGTCTCAGAATTTATAATCCAGGCAGGGTGGCCCAGCACCTGTACTCATGGAAATCGAGTTGGTGGCTTAAGTTCTAAGCCCCAATGAACGGAGCAGAGGGTGAGAGCTACTGGTGTTCAGAGGAGGGGCAGCCACGGCAAGCCCCAGGGCTCCAGAGAGCTTCCGGCGGAGACACGGATTAAAAAATAAGGCCCAGCAGGGGCAGAGGCAGGTCCAGAGCAAAGGCCTGGGTGAGGCTGGGCACCTGCGGTCCTCCCATGGCGGGCGTGGGCTGGTCTGCCTCAGCAGCGGGGCCACGTGGGGCGCATTGGGGTCAAAGCAGACACACCTGCCCACCCCTGTGTGAATGACAGCGCTGCCTCTCTAGGCCTCAGTTTCCATATCTATAAAATGGGGGGACTAATGCGGTTGATAATAGAGCAATTTTATTCATTCAAACCCCTTCTGGGGGTGGTTGCCAAGGAGTTCACTAGGGACCCAGAGAGTGAGGACAGCTGTCCAGGTGCTGAGGGGGTAACTGTGTCCCTGATCTAAGGTGAGGATTTGAGGACGCGAGTTCCTCGTGAGAATGGTTTGATCCGTCCCTGGTCGGAATAAAGTGTTAGGTAGGAAAGATGTCATCCTCCCTCCACGGTGGCCTCCAGATGGGTCCTGGACTGCTCCAGTCATTTCCAGCTTGAGCAGGACAGGTGTAGGCTCCACCCGAGACACAGCTGCTCAGCTCAGGGACTGCACTTCCCCCTCCCCCCAACATACAAACGTGGCCACGGAGGCCTCCCTGTCGCCCCTGAGCACAAGTGCACCCGTCAGCTTCTGCTGTGTCCCCACCCCGGCCGCAGCCTACACGCCTCTCTGGGAGGGCTCTGCTGTCCACGCCCTTGCGGTCGTGAAGGCAAAGCCGGCGTCGGTGCCGCCTTGCCACTGGACCATGTCACAGTACGTGGGCCTGGGACACCACCCCTCACCTCTGCTCTCTCCCTGCCCCGACAGGCTGAACTCGGCAAGCCCCGGGAAAGGAGCTGCAGTCTGCCTGGCATCGATTTCAACTATGGACTCTACGTCCGGGGGCTGGACGGAGGGGTCCCCGAAGGTGAGCGGGTGTGCCGCGGAGCACAGGGGTAAGGGATTGGCGGAAGGCTCACTCCTCTTCACAGAGCTCTTGACCTAGGCTGGGGCTTGGCCTCGTGGTAAAGCCCAGGGCGTGGCCGAGATGGGGAGGACCACGCGGGCCAGGTCTTCAGTGTTGGGCTACGAGCCCAGAACAGGCTCAGGAGCAACTGTGATGGCCCAAAGGGGCTGAAGGCCCGGCTGGCCAGCTCCAGAAAGAGTTCAGGCACCCTCTGCCGTCCCTGGGGGCCCTGACCCCTCCCTTTCTGGGCCGTGCTTTCTGGGAGCCAGGCAGAGCTGTCCCCCGTGGTCTCAGGTTAGTGGGAAGGTAAAGGGCCCACGTCCTCCTGCTGCTTCTCGGTCGGATGCCACAGGGAGCCGTGCTCCCAGACGGACAGCCGCCCGCCTCACGGTCCTGTCTCTCCCTGCCCGCAGCCATCGGACACTGGAACGTGCTTAAGCAGCAGCCCACCTGCCCCCACGAGCTGACCCGGAATTACATCGCGATGAACCGCGGGGCCGTGAAGGCCGGCCTGGTGACTGCCCGGGAGAACTTCCTCTACTGTCAGTTGAATGACATCCGCATCAGTGACCAGGATGACCGGCGCGTGAAGAAGGAGCCGCCCTCTCTCCCTCCAGACATGACGTTTGGGATCCCGGCACGGTAAGGTGGCTCAAGGTGGGTGTGGGTGCTGGTTGAATCAGGGAACAACGGCAGAGGGTGACAGGGAAGCGGACCATCCTCTGAGGCTCCCTGTCCTCACCCTCCAAAGACTCTCTCTTGTGTGACTTCTGTGGCCACACCCTGAATCCGGCGAGCTGGGTCCTTGCCTGGCAGCAGGATACACTGTAGGGCTGTGCCCAGGCCACCCACTTTCCCTCAGTCAACAAACATTTATTAAGAGCTGTTTCTGCTCTCAGGGGGTTTAATAACCTGGGTGAGGACGGGGAGAGCCTGCCAGGTTACCCCAGCATGGCACCATCCCTGTGAGGCCACTAGGGAGGTTCTGGAGCCTGGGCTCAAACCTGGACTCTGGCTGTGACTAGCTGTGGGATCCTTGCCTCAGTTTCTGCATCTGTAGAGTGGGGACAATAACAGTATCTGCTCCCTAGCATTGCTGAGAGGTTTCAGTGACAGAACGCATATGAAAACCTCAGCATAGGGCCTGGGACATGTCAAGCACTCAATAAATATTAGGTACTGTTATTGTTAAAATGACATAATGTGAACTGTAGACCAAGAGCTATGAAATTTTTTAAAATTTATATTGAGGTTGGACTTATACACAGTAAAAAGCACAAATTATGGAGTGTTCAGCTTGATGACATTTTACAACCGGAAACACTGAGGTAAAGATATATACCTGGCGCCCCAGAAAGCCCCTGCCCTCCCCCTGAGACGTCACTGCTCCGTGGCCCACCAGCACCGCAGGTGAGATGCGTCTGTACACACGTCCCGGTGGTCCCACATCCTCAGCACTAGCAACACTGTGAGCTTTGCCACAAGGACACAACCAGCCTGGGGCTTAGGTCAGCTCCCTAATGCCAGTGAGGACCCACATTCCATACAGAAGGGCAGAGAGACGGGGGCATCGCCCACAGGAAAGGACTTGCAGTGCCATGCGCCCCATCCGGTCAATGCCCGTCTTCCTCTGCCTGCGCCTCTGCAGAAACCTGCTAATTGCTCTCCCTGCTTCCAGCAGGCGCCCCTCTCGAATTACCCGGCACATTGCTATGGAGTTCTCTCTCTAATGCACAGATTAAATTGTACTGTTCCCCACACAGACACCTGTAACAGCTCCACAGTTAGGGATTTTATCCTCTTGGCTGGTTTTGCCCACCCGGCATTGGATCCCCTCCTTCTGAAAACAGAGCCCCGATCGTACATCTTTTCCACCATCAGCCCGTGCAGATCCTGGCACCAAATTCACCCCGACTCCAGGGAGGGGACATGATCAGGGCTGGCCTGTCAGAGGGTCCAGATTCCCTACGTGGCCCAGGCCTGGCCCATCAGTGTATTTCATAAACGCTGGTCACAGTGATTGGTTCAGAGTCAGACGTGTGACCCATGTCCCAACCCTGGCACTCTTGACATTCTATAAAAGGAGAACACAGCTGCATGTAATCGATACTCAACTCAAACTGCACTGATTTTCTTTAAGGAGAATTTATTGGCTCCTACCACTGAAGAGCCCAGGGGTGGAGCTTCAGGCATAGCTGGATCTGGGCAGTCAGGCAGCGTCATCTGTCCCATCTGTGCTTCCTGATTTTGGCTCCATTCTCTGACAAGCTTCCTCCTCACCTGACAAAATGGATGGCAGTGGTTCCATTCTTACCTCCTGTTCTCTTAGTGGGCCCAGTGCTGAGGGGTAGGGATGACAAAAGCCTTGAGATCAAGGTCTTCTTGGATCCAGCTTGGGTCATAGGCCCACCCCTGTGACTAGGGCTTGTGAAGTTCACTGACTGGCCAGACTGAGGCACATGTCTGCCTCTGAGCCAATTGCCGAGGCCAGGAGAAACTGAAGCCCTCTGATTGGCCAGGCCCAGTCACATGCTCCTCCCTGGAGTTGGGGGTGAATTGGGTCCCCGGGATCTGCACGGGCTGATGGTGGAAAAGATGTACAATCAGGGCTGTTTCCAGGAGGGGACAGATGCCCGGCAGGCAGAAACAGCACACATCCCCTGCACAGGGCTCCCTAACCCTTTCTGCATCAGGGCACAGGCTTGTCATTGCTACAGCGGTTACTGATACTTGTCATTGCACCGAGCAGACACATAGAAGCTACCGGACGCCAGCGAGCGGCCTGGGCCTCCACGTCCAGCCACCCGTGACTGACAAGGCCAGCGTCTCGGCCCACCTGTGTGGCAGCGTCCTGCTCGGCCCTCAGTCGAGGCCACTGACGTTCCGTCCCCAGCCTGTCTTTCCAACCTCCCTCCTGCCCTCCCTGGACCAGGTCCCTTCCTTTGACTGTGCCACCATTCGTTTTTAGTTTGAGTGCTTCCTTCTTTATTCTTTATTTCTCCTAATTTTTTATTGTGGTAAGATACACACGGTTACCATGTTACCACGTTTAAGTGTACACTTCAGTGGAATAATCACATTCACACTGTTGTGCCACCGTCGCCCCCATCCATCCGCAGAACTTTTTTGTCTTCCCGAACTGAACCTCTGTCCCCATTAAACACCGAGTCCTCCTGCCACTCCCCCAGGTCTTGGTAAACATCATTCCACTTTCTGTTTCTATGAATTCGACTATCCTAGGTAGCTCACGTAAGTGGAATCGTGCAATATTTGCCCTTGTGTGTCTGGCTTATTTCATTTACCATAACGTCCTCAGGGCTCATCCACGGTGCGGCATGTACCAGAATCCCATTCCTTTTTAAGGCTGAGTAATATTCCCTCGTACGGACAAACCACATTCTCCTTACCCACTCATCCGCTGACGGACATTGTGTGGTTTCCACCTTTTGGCTACTGTGAACAGTGCTGCTGTGAACATGGGTGTACAAATGTCTGTCCGAGTCCCTGCTTTCGGTTCTTTCGGGTCTATAAACAGAAGCGGAATTGTTGGATCACATGCTAATTCTATGTGTAACTTTTGGGGACCCACCACGCTATTCCCCACGGGGTGTGCAGCCACGCTTCCGCACGGCCTCTCATGCGTGGGCCCCTCGGGCTGTGAAGCTCAGCTCAGCGCCCCTCTTTGCTAAGCTTTCCCACCTCCCATGGCCGCAAATACTAGGCACGTCTTTCACCAGAAATGCATTTCTATTCACCTTAAAACCTGGAAGGTGACACTAGAGACACATCAGAAAGTCACCTCCGGCTGGATTAACTAATCCCCTGCACACCGTACTTCCCCAGCTTTGAAACCATCCCTCCAAGGTGTCTGCGTGATTTTCACCAGCTCATCGGGCTCTTCTTGTGCAGCTCCACAGCACGGGTGCCCCTGGCCTTGCCCCTGCAGACTGTCTGGGCAGAGAGGAACAGGGACTCCATGCCGTGCACCAGATCACTAGATTAGTCTATGCTGGTAACCGAGTGTCTCAAAGACAGTGTGGTGTCTGGGAGGAGCCCTGGGCCAGGAGTCGGCCGGGCTGCTAGTCCCAGTTTTGTCCCCAGCTCTCCACATCACATCCCCCAGGGCTCCCACTTCGTCGTCTGTGAAAGGGGGTTACACCAGTAACACACACTGATCACAGCATTCTGTGATCCTCAGGACGTGCTCTGTCTCCCGGCTTCTCTGCAAACCTTCACACCAATTTATTTTCATTGTCATTCAAACCCTGGGCGGGTGGGCAGGATTACTACCCAGCTGAGGCAGGGAGAGGTTAATTGACCTCCCTAAGTTAACACAACTTTACCATGGTAGAGCTTGGCCTGGATTCCCAACCTAGTATGCTTATGTTTGAAAACAGAAAATAATAGAACATGTAGGACATCAGCAATCACCTGGTTTGAAAAGAAGAGAGCAAGAAGTTCAGAGAGGTGAAGAGCTTCCCAAGGTCCCACAGCAAGGTGCTAACCATGCCAGGTCTAGAGTCAGGCTGGCAGACTCCTTGTGCAGTGCTCTGTGCTCTGTGTCCTGCCCCCTTGGGTCTGAGGTGCTGTGTGAACACCCACAGACTCTGGTCCCCGGGCTAAGGTTTTCCATTTATCGCTCGAGTCAGCTGGGCTCAGAGAAGACATCCATTACCAACCAGCTTTCAATATAGAATCTTAAATTGCTCTAAAACCGAGTGGCCACAATTCAGGGGAAGGCCGTGATGAAGTGCCGGCTCTATCTTCTGTGATGGTAAATGGGCTTTGCATATGCAAATTGAATGGATTTTAAAATGGTATTTAATGACAATTTTCGTAGCAGACATTAACATTAATTGCACAGAAATGAAAATGCTGCATTAGGTTGCTGTTAGCAGCAAATACCGTGGCCATAAAGCTTTGTCTTTATCAGCAGCGGCCCTTTCCGATGTGACAGGGCAGCTCGGCAAATTGCAGGCAAAAGGGCTTTTATGGAACAGAAATATCCCCCAAAGCAGGCCCAAATCAGCATCAATTTTGCTTTATTTCTTCGTAAATGGAGGTTAAATGGCTGCTGGAAAAGCTTTTACGGAGATGCCCAGCCTGCCTGGAAAGACCCCCCCACCGTCGGCATAAATAAGCAGGGGCGGTTACACCACCGCCACCCCTCCGTAATGGGGCTATTACTTTGAAGTTATGGGCCGAGGCCCATTCGCTACTGATCACCTTTACAAGCCTCCATCCTATTTATTTCTTTACTTTAAAAGCATGTTAAACCAAATCCTCTTACGACTGGGGAGTTGTGGGGCGATTTGGTCCAATAAACAAATAAAGAAACAAACCAGTGCTGTTCACTCACAACCACGGATGTGTTCAGAACTACAGTCCCGCCCGGGACTGAACCCTGAGCGCTCCCTCTAAGCCAGGACTCAACGGAGGGGCCGTTACTGCCTTGAGGGCTGAAATTCCGACCACGGCCAGCCCTGCCCTCTAGCTTTGCAGAGGGCCAAAGAACCGCAGGGAGGGGAGCGCCCCTCTTCTCCACACCCCCAGCCTCCTGCCCATTCGGTCTCTCAGTACCAGACAGGATTCACATCCGAATTTGGGATTATTCAGTTACTTCCTTTCCAGTTAGCCTATGTGGCTCCCGATCCACGCCAATTTGTCACGGACTGCCGCTGCATCGGAAAGGCGAGGTTCAGTCCACCAGCCTCTGTGGCTCAGAGCAGAGTGGAGACTCAACAGTTACCTGGAGAGCGGGGGCTGTGTAGATGCGCAGTCCCAGCGGGGCCGTCCGTGGCCAGGCCCATCCACAGAGGTGATTGGCCTGTGCGGTAATTTTACAAAAAGAAAAAAGGTTGAAGGAGTCGCCATATTTTTTAAAAAGTCAGGAGATTTCCTATAAACACCCAGATTTCCCGCTTCTCTTGCAAAATCACAGCCTGGGCAGCTGGGTGTGCACTTGGCCGGGCTCCAGAGGCCGGGGCTGACAGGCGGCGTCCCTTAGGGACAGAATCCAGGCTCTTCTGTTGTCCCAGGCCCCCGGGCCCGGCCCCGCTCATCTTTGTTACGGGCCTGGTCCGGGTTGCCCTGGATTTGGACCTGCTGCTGCGGACCGACGGCCTTGAGCCCTCCGCTAACCACGGCCTGCTCTGCGTGTCCTCCAGTAACGGCAGGGGCTGCTTCTGACAAAGCCGCTGTGACTCGGGCTTCTGTGCGGCCGGCATTTTGCTTGTGTGCCTGCTAGTCCACACAGCCTTCCCGTGAGGCAGGTATCACCCTGCACGCTCCACGGCGCGGAAAGGAAGGGCAAGGACCCTCCCTGAGGCAGCAGAGCCGGGGTGTCTACTCGGTCTGGCTGGCTTTGAAGACCACATCGCTAGGATCAGGCAGCTGGAAAGAGCCCGGGCATCCTCTCTCCGCCATTTCTCTGTGAAATCTCAGAATTCAAGTCAGGGAAGAATTTCAAATTCTCATTACCAGCGTGTAAGGCCGTAACACAGATCTCAAAGCATGCTGCGACCCAAGGTCCAGAAACAGATATGTCTGGAGGCCAGAAATGTAACTATTAAAGGAGCGCTTAATTATTGATGTATTTTAATAAGTGTTTGCAAATGTTCACATGCCCTCAGCACATCTTAATTGTTACTGCTCCTAATTGGTCCAGCCTTGTCGATGGTGCTGAGTCAGGGATGGCGGGGAGGGGAGGGGAGGCAGCGGCAGCTGGTGCTCCTGGGGGATTCTGGGCGTCCGGGCTCTGCCACCACCCTGCTTGGGAGCCTTGTGCCACACTCAAGACAAGAATGCTAGCCGGAGGATCCATCACTCAGTCAATGAGCAAACAGCCCCTGCGCATCTGTGTCTGACATGGGCCAGATGAAAGGTGGGTCGACCCCACCTTGAACTAATAATGGCGATGATGTGTTACTGTTACTGTCACAGGTCAGCACCCCAGGTGCATCCTCATTAAATACCTCTGAATAGCTCAGTGAGTACGAGGTCGGAACTCATACATCCCCACGTCACAGAGGAGGAGACAGAGGGTCTGAGGGGTGAAGTCATTTGCCCATGGCTGCCCTGCAGTGGGGGGAGGATTAGTCTGGCCTAACCACCCATGACAGTGACTGCAGGTCTGATCTGCCACCCTAACCAACACAGGGGCGGAGGCAACACGGGTGGAGATGCTCCTCCTGTTTTTCCTGCACTAGAGGGGCTGAGACAGGTTAGTGTATAAGGCTGTCCTGTCTGGGCTTTGCTTGAAGCTTTAAAACTTCATCTGAACACATCAAAAGAGCCCACTGAGCTTCCCTTCCGCTGTTACCTCCTTCACCTTCACCTTCAGTAGTGCCCACTTCCAGAGAAACTCCAACTCCTTGCCGGGGCAGCCAGGACCTTCACCCAGGCCTGCTTTTGCCCACTTGGTATCTGTGGTGCCCGCCACAGTGCCTTTGCCCAGGAGGCCATCGGTAAATGTTTGCCGAATGAACGCGTGAACAAATGGCACGTTGGGATCCATACACAAAGCCAGTAGCAGCTTCGGGAGGATCCTTAGCTCGTCCGCCAGTAGCCTGGTGTAGCCCGCAGTCCTGGTCCGCAAGCATTCCGACCGGGGACAAACAGGAAGCATAAGTAGGAAGCTCGGCCGGCCCACCCCTGTTCGCAGCGGCTGGCGGTGCCATCAGATGCATCATCAGCCCGACGTTGACAAATGTGACGGATGGAGAAAATTTTACAGGCTGTTAAAAAAATGTTTGCTGCCTGACAGGTTTTTTGAATCTCTCTGCCAAGCTGATTTATTTTACAAATTTACAACGGGCCCATCAATCACCCTGGGTTATTCTGCTTCTATGGCCAAAAACCCGAGCCAACCGCCCAAACTGCTCTAAAATAATAATAAGCCCCTTCCCGGGCAGCTGTCCCGGGGATCCAAGACGGTTTCTGCAGGGCAAGACCAAGTGAGGTGTATCGGTGCCTGGCTGAGTGCGGCCCGGTGACCACAGGGGGGCGCGTGCGGATCTCACAGAGCCCCGGGGCTGCAGAGCCAGCCCGGCCGGCCGTGCCTTCCGCCGCCGGACAGAGCCAAGCCTTCCCCGCCCCTGCGTGGTCTGCTCGGTGGCCCCAGCCGCAACTGTAGTTAATACCCTCTGCTCTATGCCAGTCTTCACTGGACACTCAGGTCCCCCAGCACAAGGACATTAGCTTTGTCCATCACTGTATCATCGGAGTCTAATGCCTGGCATGTCGTGGGCTGGGGAGAAACATGGTCTGGGGCCCTTTAAGACTTTGAGACTTTCTTCTGTGAGGTCTGAGCACAAATTTAAAAAAGAAAAACTTTGAAACAAGAGTTAGCGGAAGTAAAGAGACATTGGCAGGTGATATTGTCACAAAAAAAATTTAAAAATTTTTAAAAAGAGAAAGTAAAGAGTCCACTTGAGAGCCAGAGAGGAGATGGTAAAGCCAGACCTTCCTGTGTCATCTCATAGACTCCGCTGTCTCCCCCCCGGCTGATGTTACGAATCGAATCGGCAGTGTAGTGATGCGGCCTCAAAGAGTGAGTCGACTTCCCTGCCCTTTTCTGCTGCTCAGGTCATACTTGTAGCATCAAGTTAAAAAATTCAGCCATCAGGCATTAAAGGGAAGGTTCATAAACAGGAAAGTGTCCGGGGCATCAGGGTGGCAGGTGGGACAGGAGAGGGAGAGCACTGTGTACAAAGAACATGGTAAGAAGCGAGGTCTTCCTGGCTGGATGAGAAAAGACGCAGAGGAGACACAGCAGCTGTCCCCAGTGACTGACGGGGACAACCTTGAGCACTTTACCTGTATCATCTCATCAGATACAACTCTACCCAGTAGCGACTGTCTCCCCACTTTATAGATGGGGAAATAGGCTCCGAGAGTCGCTCGCCAAGGCCACGGAGCCTTGGGTGGCAGTGCCAGCGTTTGAGCCCCATTTCCTTCCAGAGCCGCTGCCCATGCCCACGGCTGACAGCTACAGGAGGCAGAGCAAGGCCCGGGGTGAGGAAGTCACTTCTCGTCCCGAGCTCCACCCCTGGTGGTGCAGGTGGCTGGAGGTGAGTCCTCCGCAGCGCGGTGGAGCCGCAAACAACAGCTACAGCCTCAACAGCCAACGCTGACAGCACTCGGCGTCTGGCTGTCCGCGTAGTGACTGGCACCCTCACTGTGGCCCCGTTGCCTCCATTTACCCACGGGGAAACTGAGGCATGGAGAGGATCTGTCCCTCAGCAAGAGGTCAAAGGTGATCAGTGGAAGGGGGTGGTTGCGCCCAGGCAGCTTCCTCTAGGACCTTGCTCGGCGGCCAGGACAGATTCTTATGGGAGGCGGAGGCGTTGGCTGGCCTCGCTGCCCAGCCTGGGCACTCCCCAGCGGGGTCCCAGGGGGTCCGTCCTCCTCAGGGCCAGCTGCTTCCGTGGACCTGGATCTCAAGTGAGTTCTGTTAAAAGGAGCCCAGGCAGGGAGACGTGGCTGGGAGGGGGCGGTGGTCCAGGGTCCCGCGTCTTTCTCGCCTTCGGCCCGGCTGCTGCCGCCTCACCTCTCGCACCTGCTCGGACGCCTGCGGCCCTTCCTCCTCCATGCAGCTTTGTCGCCAGAGCCAGGGCAGAGGCATTTTTCATGCTTTGCCTTGCTTCCCTTTCGGCTCTCCTGTGGCCCAGACAGAGATTTATCCCCGGCCCGACACGCGTGGCACCCCGAGCGGGGAGTGCTCGGGGAGGCGCCGAGGGGCCGTAATGGATAGGGCCGCCGCTCCCCCCGGGCCCGTCCAGGCCAAACCCATCCATCAGGAGCAGCGCGGTGCCAAGGTCAGCACTAACGAGGCTGCCCAGCTGCTCCCCCTTGGGGCCTCCCCAGTCGCGCCGCACATGCTCTGCGCCGCGTCTGATGTTTCCCAGAGCTGGGCCTCGCCGTGTGCGTGGGGAGGGGCAGAGAGCGGGCCCCGCCGGTGCCGCATCAGAGTCGGGAGACCCATAGATAACATGTATTTCTCGCTGTGGTTCCGCACCCGTACG
The DNA here is from genome assembly GCA_963574885.1 of Lepilemur ruficaudatus. Classification (NCBI taxonomy): domain Eukaryota; kingdom Metazoa; phylum Chordata; class Mammalia; order Primates; family Lepilemuridae; genus Lepilemur; species Lepilemur ruficaudatus. The sequence goes on from CAUYRT010023455.1 coordinate 29,795, forward strand.
TCCCTCTGCCCGGCACCTGCCTTTCCCACTCAGTGCCTTTGCCGTGTCACCGGGTCCCACTGTCTGAACTGCCTGGCCCGGCTCATCGCTGGACGGCCCGGATGTTTCTCATTTCCCCCCACAGCACGCCCCGGCAAGCACCGCAGCACACTGGCGCACCTGTGTGCGCGTCACCTGGGTTGAGTGCGGGGTGCAGCTGCTGGCTGAAGCGGGGCCTCCTCGACCCCCGAGCTGGGCGCTGCCGGGTGCTGGGCCTACCCGCACTCCCGCCTCCTCCGTTTCCCGCCTTGCCAGCATTATGGGCCACAGGTAACAGTGAGGGGACGCTCCCCTCTCTGTCCTGCTGGGCAGGCCAACAATGGGCATCTGGGATCACCTCGGTTAAGGGGAAACCGAGGCCCACAGGAGAGGCACTGCCCTGAGTGACCCTAACTCCCAGTCCACGGCTCTCTCTACCACCTGCACCAGCTCCCCGGCGGGGAGGCCCCTCTGCTACGCAGCTTTTCCCCAGGTGCCAGGACTCCCCTGCGCGAGGGACTTCTGAGCGTTCTCGAGGATGTTTCGTTCTCAGCCTTTTGCATGGCAGCCTCTCTGAGCCGCTGCGTCCTTGTGGCTGGTGGCTGGCGGCTGGGCTCCGGCTCAGGAGCTGCTAATTGAATTCACCCTTGTGAAAAGTGTTAACAAATTGCAAATGACCTCTTAGACAGATTTAGAAGTCAAGAGTGTGCTGCTAACCAAGCCTCCCTCCTCGGTCATTAGCTTTTATGTTGGATCCACAAACAATTAAAAAGTAGCCACAAGCCCAGAAGTTCTCTCCTCTAATTAGCTCCAGGAGTCCTGCCAGGGAGAGAGGCTGCGCCTGGACTACCACCCCTTCCTCCACCCCTGCTCGCAGACGAGACTGGCCCAGGGTCACAGAGGACAATCAAGGAAACGGCAGTGAGGGGGTGAGGATGGACGGAGGGGCCCCCAGGAGCCCACCCAGCTCCCTGCCGGGAGTATGGAGGTGCTGGCGGCTGGCAGGTTGAGGGGCCTCTGCCTAGGAAAGGCTCGGAGCTGCAACCTCAAAGGTGCCAGGGAGCAGGCATACCAGAAACACCTGGTGGGGGAAACACACCTTGTTCAAATGCGGATTTCTCAGCCCCACCCCAGGCCTGGTGAGCACCGTCTCTGCTTCGAATAAGCTCTCTGGGTGGTTCTTACCGCAGGACTGAGAATCCCGGGCCTCAACATGAGGGGGGAGAAGAGACTGTGTTAAAATGCAACTTCTGATCCCAGCTGAGGCCTGTGTCTTCCGGCCCCAGGACAGCTGGATGTGAGGCCTGGCACCCTCCTTCCCGGGGCTGCGGGCCTTCCACGGGCCCTGGGCAGCCTTGCCTTTGTGGGCTCCTTACAATACTGTTTTGTGGTTGTGCTGGTTTAAAGACAAATACAATCCAGGCTGGGTTTTTTCAATTTTTCTTCTGATTTAAAAAGAAATGTAAACATTTTTGTGGGTCCCTAAAAGTGTCCTGGGGCCTAGGCATTGTGCCTCCTGGGCCTGATGGGCACGTGGGCCCTAGCTCCTCCCTTTGGGCCTCATTGGTCCCTGCCTCCTTGTAGGGAGGTTCCCCAACTCTCCACCCCTCCCCAGCCCTCCCACACCCCAGTTCCTGCACGGCAGAGATGAAGGCGGGGGGTTGGAGAACGAGCCTTGAAGCCTTGGCAACACAGATCTCCCTTGCTTCTGAGCCGAGGCCCACTTAGGCTCCATGGCGCCATTTCTCCATCTACCGGTGGGGTGGATGCTGCCTCCACCTTTATCAGAAAAAATGGTGTGATTCATCAGCAAACAGTTCTTTGAGCTCTTGGGAAAAGAGAGACACCAAGTATTTTTGTTGTTTAAGAGAGCCAGGATTATAAATTCTCAAGCCTTCAGAGGCCTGGCAGGTACAAGGAGAAGCTGGCTCCGTGTGAGGTGAGGGGTCATCGTGGGAGTCGTGTCAAACTGGGGCACAGGCTTGATCTAAAGACAGAGGCTCCAGCCAATCGCTGACACGTGGGAGCGTGTGCCGGTGTCACTGGATAATCCAACCTCTCAGTAAGGAAAGCCAGGCACTTGGATTTGTATGTGAATTCTTCTGCTTTACAAAAATATTTATTGGTTATGTAAGATTTTAAAATGCTACAGGTCAAACTAAGCATGTCTGCAGGCCAGACATGGCCCAGCGTCTGCTATTTGCAACCAATTAGTGCAGTAGTTGCCTGATATCCATCCTGAGCAAGATATTTAATCTTGTTGGACTCCCGTATATTTATAAATAAAATGGGGGTGATATAATAATAGTTCCTATCTAGTAGGTTTCCTGTAAGGAGGAAATAAGATGGTCCCTGGCTGTGAGTGTGGCATGGGAGGGAGGTGGGTGTTGCTACACAGGCCACCCGGGGCTCCTGGTTCGGAGGGAATGTTCTGTGTCCCCACTGTGTTGTCAGAGACACAAAACTACACATGGTGAAACTGCACAGAAATAAACACACACACACAGAGAAATGAGTACAGACAAAATCGGGGAACTCTGAGTCAGATCAGTATCATTATCCGGTTTGTGATTTTGTCCTACAGGTTTGCAAGACGTTACCATTGGGGGAAGGGGGCAGGGGGTACGGGGGTCGCTCTGTTGTCTCTTGCAACTGCATGTAAATCTGCAATGATCTTGATAAATATTTCAATTTAAAAAATGCAAAAAGCAGGAAAAAAAAAAAGGATTTAGCAGTAGTACCACATGGGCAGTGTCAGAATTGCTTGTTAGAAAAAACAGCGGAGCAACTTTAGGCCCAAGGAAAGTGCTCAGTAAATAGTCACTGAAGTCACTTGATAGTTGGGCAGACGACCCCATTCAGGAAGCCTCAAGCCCTAGGGAAGAAGGATGGTGCCCCCAGCCCCAAAGCACACAGTGCTGACCAAGACCACAAGGGCAGTTTTCAGAAACCCCACCCAGTGTCGAGGGACACCCCCACCCGGTGGGAGAGAAGGTGGGTCTCCTTAGATGGCACCACCACTGGGCGTCCCCGTGGGTTGGGTGTTGATCTGGAATCTCAGAGAGGAGCCCGGCCCGCCAGCCTGCTCCCTCCCCAAAACCAGCCCATCCAGCGCGCAAGGCCTGTGCAGATTTCACACCCAGCCCGGAGGCCCCTGTCCACTCCTCCGTCCCCCCCGTGGCCGTGAGGGCACCAGCTTCTCCTTTGCCCCCCGGGGGCTGAAGACTACTGGCACATTATGGATGGATTTTAATTTCACTTTAACAAAATAGCTGTCTCCACTGGAAGAAGCATCAAGAGCCACATAAGGCCCCGTCTTGAGCGGAATCGCGTCGAACAGACCTCCGTGCTGTCATTGATTTTCCAGGAAGAAAAAAATTGCCTCTGGCTACTAAACCGAATTAGTAGTCACTGATGACCAATTATTTCAGCCCGCTGTGAAGGGAGAGCCGTACTAAAATCCGGTTTGTCAGACCCAAGTCTCCCTTCTGAAACACCTTTCAACAAATGTGTACCTGAAGTCCCTCAGAAGGTTCCTCCAGCTTCCTCTCTTCCGCCAAGTTCTCCAGCTCCACGAAGTTTTAATGAGCAGGGAAGATGAATATGGGCTGCCATGAAAGGGCCCCTCTAATCCGCAGAGCACTCCCGGCAGCGAGGCGCCGCGCCGGCGAATCAGAGCTGTCAGCCCTCATCCCCCGCACGCACGAAGTGTCAGCCTAATGTTTGCAAATGATAATTTCCATTTCCCGCGCCCGGCCCCCGCGCCCGCGCTGGAGATCAAGCCCTGGTCTGGGGTATCCATCGCACGGCGGCGAGGACGGGTCGCGTCGAACTGATTTGAAGTTTCTGGGAGGCTCACCCCGAGTAGGAGCTGATTTCATTTCATTCTATTCCCCGTTTTCCGCTTTATTAGACTCAGTTTTGACACGGTTTTGTTGTCGGCGGGAGCGCTGGGGTGGTGAGGAACTTTTCTGAGAGGTTTCTGCCGGGTTATCAGCAAGTGATTTGTCAGAGCTCTTAGCCGGGGCCCCGCCGTCAGCCGGGAACCCTCGCCAGCCTGGGCGTGAGGGCCTGAGGCCCCGGCACGGCCCAGCGGGGCACAGGGCGGATCAGACTCCTCTGTGCAGAGGGAACACCGTCAGAAAGGTCCGGTCCGGGGAAGCAAATTGCACAAAAGCACAACTTAACTCAACACCTGGGCACGGAGAGGGGCTGAGGTGGAGCCGGTGGCTGCACCTGCGCAAAGATGGTTGGCTCACTGTGACCCGCCTTGGAGTCGCGTCAGCCACAGCCTCGCGGGGTGGAGCAAACACCCGTAGGGCACGGGGACGCTGGACGAGGGTCCTGGCTCCGCTGCCCGGCCACTCTGTGTCCACACGCAAACCTCGGGCTGGTTGCTTGATTTCTCTGAGCCGTGGCTTCCTCTTCCGGAAGCTGGGAGTGCCCGTGGTCACCGTCAGTGGGTGTGAGGAGCCCGTGAGCTGGCAGGTGCAGGCTCAACGGCCATCCGCTAGGACGTGTTTTTCAGTCGCTGTTATTCTTCAAGGCCCACCAGGCCGGTCCAGTGCCTCGAGTCCTGCCTTGCTCATGCCGTCCCCGTCTGGAGCTCCCTGGCTTCACTTCCCTGCCTGGCCACCGTCTGCTCGTCCTGGAGCCCCGTCGAAGGGCACAGAGTTGACGTCCCTCATCCTGTGCCCTTGCGGAATTAACCCTCGTCTCCTCTGGGCTCCAGCCACGCTGCACGGGCTGTCCACACCGGCACTTGGCCTTGGGCGCTGCAGGGGCAGGGCTGCAGGGGGCATACCCCACAGGCTTCCCACTCCAGTGACTAGCTGCGTGGTCTCCAGCGAGACAGTGAACTTCTCTGGGCCTCAGATCCCTCATCTGTGAAACGGGGATATTAATGTCAGTGTCTTGAGCTGTGCAAAGGATCGAGGAAGCAGGGAGGAAGCAGGAGCCGCAATGGTGACTGTGACTTCTGCTGCGTTGCGCTCTGTGACGCCAGAGTGTGGAGAGCCGTCCCCATGACCCGGGGCATCTGGGAGGGGGCAGGAGAGGGCTGGGCTCGAGGCCTCTCGAATGTCACCTTCCATCTACAGGGCAATGGGAGGCCACCGGTGGGTGCTGAGAAAGACAGGAACAGATTTGCGTTTTTTGAAAAGCCTCGGCCCGCTATGGAAAAAGTATGGAGATTTCTCAAAAAACTAAAAATAGAACTACCATGCGATCCAACAAGTCTCAGTGTGGATATTTATCCAAAGGGGAAAGGTCCGTACATCAAAGGGGTACCCACCCTCCCTGTTGTCACGGCGCCAGTCACAGTAGCAGAGATACAGAACCAGCGTAAGAGCCCAGCTGCAGATGAATGGATAAAGGAAATGTGGTTTATATACACAATGGAATACCATTTGGCCATAAAAAGGATGAAATCATGTCATTTACGGCAACGAGGATGGGACTGGAGGTCATGATGTTAAGTGAGAAACCCAGGCACAGAAAGACAAACACCGCATGTCTCACTCATATGTGGGAATTAAAACCCTGGACCTCGTGGAGACAGACGGATCGGTAGATGCTGGGGGGGGTGTGTGGGGTGGGATGAAGAGAGGGTGTTTTGTGGGTACAAACTTCCAGCTAGAAGAAACAATTCTACCGTCGGAGGCGGACTAAGGCGACCACACTGAGCAATGGTACACATCTCAGAGTAGCTGGAAGAGAGAACTTGAAATGTTACCAACGCACAGAAACGATAAATACTCAAGGTGATGGACGCCCCAAATACCCAGATTATACATTCTGTGCATGTTAAAAATACATGTACCCCAAAAATACGTAAGATATTATGTATCAATAAAAGAAAAAATGCCTGAGCTCCTGTGTGGGGGGAAGGGCAGGGGACCAGGGGATGGGGGCTGTTGCAGGGTCCAGTGACAAGGGACGGTGACTGGGAAAGTCTGGTGTCCTGCATGAAAATGGCCAGGCCCCTGGATGGGTGTCCGTCTGCGGCTGGCTTGCCGGGCAGTCCCGTTCAGCATGAACTGCCCTCCCCTTTTTGAAAGCGGTTCACATTCTCTCGGCTGGAGATGCTGTAGCCCGAGGGATGGGAGTCCAGGCTTTGCTACTGGAGTGTGCTGTGTGACCCTGGGCAAGCCCTTTGACCTCTCTGGGCCTTGGTTTCCCCACTCCTGGCTTTCCCGGGCTCATTTATAGAGGATAAATAATTAAGATCTTCAATGTGAACCCCTCCAGCTCCTCAAAAGAAAGCTGCAGACAGGATGGCTGTAATGGCTAGCATGGGGATCTCAGCCCGTGGCAAAAATCATTCATTTTGGGGGTGGGAAAAATGCCTTTTTATACTACAAAGAACTACATTTGGTTTGTTTTTGTTTTTATTTTTTTAACTGAACGTGTCGTAAGGTAGCAGCAAAAAACAGTTGTCGAGGAAAACAGGAAAAACGGCTCCTAAAGATGCACCCTAGAAAGGCCAAGAACGCAGGGAAAATACTAGAAATCCCCAGTGCGTGACAGCACAGGGCTGGGCGCTGGCCCCGGGAGGCAGGACCATGCTCGGCCGCTTGTGCTGGAAAACAAACAGCCCGGAGCGTTCTGGTCCGATGTTCGGTGGGGTTTGCACGTGGCAGGTGAAGGGTGGACGTGTGTCCCGACGCCAGGTCTGGGGGCCCAGGTTCGTCACCCTCACCATGGACTCACATGGGCCCTGGGACTTGGAACCCTTTTTTTATTTCTTTATTCATTGCAAAGGAATCACATAAAGTCACTAAGTGGACTGAAAGATGGGAAGCCCCGTGACCCCGCCGTCTGGTTCCGCTCCCCTCCCCCAGCCTCACCGCTGCCATCCTGGGGGGGCTTGCCCCATCCACTCACACTGCGTCGAGGTACTTGGACCTGTGCATCTCCTTGCTCTTGACTTGTTTCACACTGGGCGTGTCTTGGAGATCTCTCTGGGCCATCACGCACACAGCCACCTCGTTCTTTTTGGCAGCTGTATAATATTTCATCACGAAGGCATGCCAGCACTTTTACACATGTGACCAGCTCGGCGAACAGCTGGGAGGTGCAGGGGGACCCTAGAACACCTCAGCGCTTGACTGCAGGGCCTGTTCCAACCTGCTCTGAGGGGTGACTTCCTTCCCGGTCCCTTGGGTGAAATCTCGGGCATCCTGGGCTTTTCTGGTCACTTCTAATTACGAAAGGCAATCTCGGTGCACGAGTTAGTGTGTCCAGACCAGCGTGTCATCAAAACTCCCAGCTTCGCTGGGAGATGAGTTTCTTTCCTCCCCGGGCCAGCTGTGCAGGGAGAAGGGGCAGGGAGCGGGCTGTGTCCGCGGGTTCCCCACTCCTGGGTTCAGGGCAGGTGGAGGGCACTGTACTGATAACAGGGTCTCGAGGTGCGCACACCGTGCCCCATGTGATTTGGTGCTATTTTATTCAGTATTCTTTCATTTGTGGTTATGAGTGAGACCGACCAATAGTGTGAATATCCTCCTTGTCTTCATCTGTGATCATAAAATGATTTGGAACTCTGTTTTAGAAAAAAATGCTGGAAAGTTCTGGAACCCTTTCTGTGGCACAGTTGGGAGAGCTCATGTGTGGAAGTGCCTGGGCCTGGCTCCCAGGGCTCTGTGAAAAGTTCTGTATGTCGTCCTGCGGTCAACTTTGATCTTCTGTGTTTTCCTAGGAAAATCACCCATTTTGTTTTGATTTCCACCATTATTGGCACAAAGTTGTGCGTGACACTCTCTTACACTAATTAAAAACAAACCTTGCACCCAGGGTCAGCTCCAGGTTCTGTGAGGTCTGGAGCTTATTCAAGCTTGGGGGCCCCCCAGAGAAAAAAATGTCCAAAATCTTGAATACAGATTGAAGCACAAAACTGAATACTTATTTAGAATGAGAGAAGAAATCAGAGCAAATTACAGAGTTATATGAGCTAACAGATACACAAATCCATAGACCACAAAAATCCAGAACAATAACATACTTCCAAAAAAAAAAAAAGGACACATCCCATATTGATTTTTCCCCTACGTTTTTTGGCTTTGATTACCTCTTCATATGGCAGCAATTTTGTAACATTCTTCCATAAAGCAGAAAGCGATTTCAGTCTTTTCTCCAGCATGCTTGATTGATAGACATATAAAAATATTTTACTTTGAAATATAGAGTCACAGAAAGTTGTAAACGCAGTGCAAAGAGACCCAGTGTACTCTTCACCCAGCTCCCCCCAGTGGGAAAATTTCACATAACTAGAGTGCAAAATAAAAACCAAAAACGGGCATCGGAGCAGCACACAGACTTCATTCAGACTTCACTGGTTTTACGTGCCCTCTTTTGGGAGTGTGTGTGTGTGTGTGTGTGTGTGTGTGTGTGTTGTATTAATATATGTAGTTCTCGCAATTTTAACACATGTGTAGGTTTAACACAATCAAGAAACAAAACTGTTCTGTCATCCCAAAGGTCTTCCTCGCACTACCCCGTAGGGACCCCTCCCCACTATTCCCTAATCCCTGGAAAATTTCGAGGATGGTATACATATGGAACCGTAATAGTGTGTAACCTTTTGAGATTGGCCTTTTTCACTCAGCCTAAGAGGTCCATCCCAATTGTTGCAAGTTTCAGTAGCCCATTCCTTTTCGTTGCTGAGTAGTATTCCAGAGCATGGATATGCCAGTTTGTTTAACCCTTTAATTACTGAAGGACATTTTGGTTGTTCCAGTTTGGGGGCTATTACAGACAAAGCTGCTGTTACTGCTTTCAAATAAGTTTTGCGTAGACCTAAGTTTTCGTCTGTCTGGAATAAACGCCCAGGAGAGCGACTGCTGGCTGTACGTATGGTACGCATGTGTTTGGTTTCTTAAGAAACTGCCAAACTGTTTTCGAGAGCGACTGCATCACTTTGTACTCCCACCACCAATGCGTGAGAGGCTCAGTTTCTCGCGTTCCTGCCAGCGCTTGGCACGTCGCTGTTACTTTAGCTGTGCTGACGGGCGCGTGGTGCCATCATGGTCTTGATTTGCACATCCCCAGTGGCCAGAGATGCTGCCTATTTTCTCATACGTGTGCCATCCGTATATCCTCTTTGATGAAATATCCCTTCCCGGTTTTTGCCTATTTTCTAATTGGACTGTTTGGGGGTTTTTTTTGCTATAGAGTTTTGAGAGGTCTCTATGCCAGATTCGGGTCCTCTGCCAGGTCTGTGGTTGCAGGAGTTTCCTGCCATTCCGTAGCTTCTCTTTTCGTCTTCTCGACAGGGCCTGTCGGAGCCAGCGTTTTCACTTTCGAGTAAGGCCAAGTTATCAGGTTATTTTAGTGCGTTATATATTTAGTGTCGAGTCTAAAACACTCTTTACCAAGCCTTAGATCCCAAAGGTTTATCTCCTAAGTTTTCTTCTAAAAGTTGTAAGTTTAACATTCTGTATTTAAATCCATGATCCATTTGAGTCAATTCTTATATAAGGTCCGGGACTTGCGGGAGGTTTTGTTTTCTGTTAGTTCGATTCGTCTGAGACGCTCCGGCACCATTTGTTGGAGATTATCCTCCCTCCACTGAAGCGCAGTTTGCGTCGTTTACTTCCTTTAATTTATCATGATGCGTGTATAGCCTAATTTACGCTACCTGAATTATAGCAAGCGTATCTCCTAAACTTTTGCCTAGTCTCTCTGTCTCCTTCCCTCCTGCTCTCTCCCCCCATCATCCTCCCTCTCTCTCTCTCTCTCTCTCTCTCATTCTTTTCGACAACAGGTAACCACTGAGAGCGGGACCAAGCCAGTCCCTGCCAGACATAAACCATTCCGGCCCTTGTGGCGCTGGCAGTCAGTGACAATCCAAGACCCAGCGTAAACCAGTAAACAAACGAGCGAGAGGCCCCGGAATGGTGGGGGTAGGAGAGCGCCCGGCACAGCAGTCTTAGGGTGGGCTGGCTGGGGACGGGCCCTGAGGAGGTGACCCCACAACGGAGATCTGAGGGCAAAGGGGAAGCGGGGGAGGGCGGCAGGAGCCGGCTGGACGGGGCCTGCGGCCTGGGCCACACGTCTGGGCTTGGTCTAGGACACAGGAGGCCACTGAGGGTGTTTTCAGCAAGGGGCGATATGACCCGATTTGCATCTTGAGTTTGCCCGTGTCACGGCGGCCTCTCCACCTTCACCCAGGTTCAAGAGCCGCAGAAGAGACGGAGCACAGCTGCTGGTCTCCTTCAGACAACCAGGCGGGGCCGCTGAGACCCACAGGGTGTGTCAGTTTCTCTCGTGACAGGAGCCCCTGAGCCTCTTTCCGGTGACAAGAACCGCTGGCCGGAGCCGGTGGGTCACAGAGCGGACACAGCTGGCCGGCAGAGGCTGCCGGAGCCCTGCACGCACCGGGCCGCGGGGAAGAGGCCTTTCTGTTGCGAACGGCCTCTTGGGGTAGATATTTCCAGATTGCGGATCTAGGGTCATTAGAAAACACAGCTATAAATTAGGCTGCTCAGAAGCATGGGGTGTGTAATAATTAAGTAATAAAAGTCACCACAGGGGTAAAGGAGCTGGAAAACAAAGAGCCGCTGTGTATAGACACAGCACCCGCTGCTCTGGGAAGGGACCTCTGGGCGGAGGTGGCCGTGCAAAGCTGCTGGACCTGCCCGGTCCCGAGGAGCGCCCCGCGTGGGGGAGGCAGCTGTGCCAGGACATCTGGGGTCCAGACCAGCCCTGCGTCTGTCTCTGGGGCCACGAACTCTAACGCCCAGCAGATAGAGACAGGGTTGCAGACTCACGTTGCCAAAACCTTTCAAGACAATTGAGAAAGTTGTTGTTCTCTAAATGTAAAATTTTCCAATTGTTAAGAGTTGACAACCATTTCAAAGTCTTTTGAGACAAAGCCAGAGGCTCAGGTGTGCAGTCTCAGGTCCTTAGCCGGGGGTCCACTTCCTCACGCCTTCCTCTGGAAACACAGTCACAGGACACGGTCTGAGGTTGGACCCTGTCCTGGCCACTCGCACCTTTGAAAATCTGGTGGAAGCTACAGACCCTCTCAGACAGGCGTCTTCACACGGCTGCTCGGAAGGGACTGTCTGCAACTTCCTGGGACTTCAGGGCGCTGAGAGCCTGGAGTTCGACGGTCTCCAAGGCCTTGGGCCAGGGCCTCACCTGCAGCGCCTCTGGCCGCCCACCCGGCTGAGTCGGGGGGCCCTGGACGAGGTCCCCAGTGGCAGCTGGAGAGCTATGAGGGACTCTCTGCGGGTCCTGGTCTCCGGGCCTGCTCTAGACGCTCATCCGGACAGCGGTCCGGCATTTCCAAAGCACAAGCCGAGGAGCCCGTGTGTAGGAGTGTCCCCTGGCTGACGTGATGAATTACCACAGACGTGGCAGCTTAGAGCAACAGGAAGTTACTGGAGTCCAGAGGTTTGAAATCAAGGTGTCCCAGGGCCGCGTTCCCTCCCGAGGCTCTAGGCAGGATCCTTCCTCACTCCCCCAGCGTCTGGTGGCTCCAGGCTGTCCCCGGCTTGCAGTGACGTGGTGGCTCTCGCTGTGTCACCTCCCGTTCACCTTGGGGTTTCCCAGACGTCTTTGGTAGCTGGTGGTCCTGTGTCTCTATCACATCACTTCCAAGGTCTGCCTGTCACTGTCCACGTCACAAGGTCTGCCTGTCACTGTCAGGGGTGTTAAGATTGACTATTGGGTTGCATTTTATGTTAAGTTTTTACCACAATAATAAAATAGTAATAATAATAATGGTAATAAGGTTGGTCATTCGGTTCAGCTGCTGCAGCGCGACCGATCAGCTGTGAAGCTCCCCATCAGACTTCCGCCTAATCATTTCGGTGGCCGTTGATGGGCATTACCTAGATCGGCTATTTTGTTAGGAGTCGCGAGTCAGCTGTTTCCCCTCTCAGTCTATCGTTCCTCTCGCGTTTATGAGCTCCGCTTCCTCTATAAAGAAGTTTCCCTCATCCCCTATTTGATCACCCTGAAATGCAGTCTGTACGGGGAAGGCGGGGGATGCTTCATTGTTTATTGTAAGAATAATGATTCTGTGGCCTAGCAACCTCCACACTGGTCAAAGAGGGTTTCCTTTCTCTCCCGGCAGTGGTACACACACATATGTGTACGTAGACATCACATGCATCTGTGTGTGATGTATTTCAACTCAGGGCAGTCGTTAAAGCCCCAACTGTCCTGTCTCTGGCCCCTGTGCTCTGTCGCCACATCCTCCAGTGGTCACTGCTGGTACAGGGATCCCAGGCGCAGGGGATGAGCCATCTCTCCAGCGAGCCCGGTTCTTTTGAGTGCAGTGTGGCACTTAGAGACCACAGTCTGGGCACAAGGGCGCTCACTGCTACTGAGTTATGGTCACTTCCAGACCTTTACAGTGGACGGAGCTAGGGAATGTGTTAATTTTTTGAAAGAGGAAAACAAATGAATTCGTAGTGATATCTGCAGTTCAAATTAAAAATTACAAGGGTTTTCTTTCTACTTCTTTGATTTTGTATTTGTAACTTTTATACTAGAAATCTTGTTTCCTAATGCATTTATGTAATTACTAATTTGCTTTATCCTACAGTGTGTATATAATAGTTTCAAAGTAACAATGTCAACATTATTATTGACAGTAAGAACACAGCTTCAGATTCCTCATGGTCTTTTGTCCTCAGGGAATATTGCACTATAAGGATATTCTATCCGAATCTCTTTAAAAGTCACTTGGAATAATTCTCTGTGGCTATGTCACAACCTGACATATGGTTAGGCTCATTTTCTTCCGCCTGTTTGGGGTAGGTGCTGATCTTTTCTCTTTATTTAATTTTGTTATAATTTTTTAAAAACCCCACCTTTTACATGGTTCCAAAATCAAAACTCTAACACAAAGTCTGTTCAAAGAGTTCTTGCTTTCCTCTCTCTCACTTCCTTCCTGTTCGCTTCCTCGTCCTACTGGTATCTATTCTAGTTAAGTTTGGTTTATCTTTTCATTTTCCTCCTTTTGAAAATACATGTATGTCTATGTCATATATATGATATGCATCATACGTTTAGCATGTATCATGTATATGACATGCATCATAAATCATATATATATATATATCAGTGGGGCATCCTATTTGGTTAGGATGCATCATAAATTATATACTTAATATATATAAATGGGGCATACTATTTGGGGTGCATATTTAGCTTTCTGGTTGCTCCTAAGTTGCAAATGTGGGCAAAAATTAAGGAAGTTGGCAGTTATTGATCAAGTCCTGGCCATTTGGGGCCGATTGTCATAGGGGCTATTGCGTGGCATCCTGGTTTGTTGGCCGGGACGGCAGTCTGACCGCCTACAAATCCGACATGGCAGGCTGGCTTCCTACTCCGCTACTATGGAAAATGGGCTGGTTTCCTGGGCTGCTTGCCGCAGACGGTGGTGCAGAGTTCTATTTTTATATGTGGTTTGGCCATTGTCCATCTGTATATTCAGTCTTTCAACCTGCTTAGCGATTAGGCCCCACCTGGAGCAGTTGGCCTTCTGCTGCGAGGAACTGACACCTGTGTCGCCGCAGAGGCTTGCGGCTGCGCCGTCTGACCCCCAGCGCTGCCCCCCTGCTCTGGGACCTCACCCCCAGCCCACCCCCATCTTTCAGGTGGGAATAATACTAGTGCCCAGTTTACAGCATTGCCAAGGGTGGGGCATAGGAAATGCTCAGGATGAGCACTCCTTGGCTGGAAATTGCTGTCAAAGAGAACCAGGGCTGGACGCTGATGAAGCTGCAGAGACAGATGTTGTTCAGTGCTGTTGCAGAAGGGGCAGAGGCTTCGGAATAGAATTGGGCGCCATTCTGAAGATGACAGGGGGACGTGCAGCCAAGGAGCCGAGTTGGGGGTCAGTGTATGGAAATCACTGAGAGGAGACAGGGAGAGTCGTTAAACACAATTAGCAGGATTCTTGCCACAGGTGGGCGAGGTGATCAGCTATCAAGGGTGGGGATAAGCGACTCGATCCGTTGTCGGGGTGATCAGATACTGAGGGCGGTGCATGCACGCAGTGGGATTCTTTGAGCAGCTTCGGCAGCTCAGGGCCTGGACCTGGACCTGGGTGTGGGCCTGGCCAAAAACAGGGCTCGGAGGAGCCCGTCTCAAGTTCAGTCAACGAGTCGTCTCTTTGTCACCATGTCAGGCCCAGCACGCATAGGCACGCAGCCTGCGTCTGCTCACTGGAGGGCCCTGTTTCTTTGAGGGCCAGGGGAGTCTTCCACAGCCCTGGAGAGCAACTGGCTCTGCCCCGACATTCAGGTGTGCCCTGAGGCGAGGGTGCCGCTGGCCTTTCTGAGGCCTCAAGCTCTGTCTGGGCTTCTCCCCTCCAGGCCTTCGACGCCTTTCTTTGATCTGCTGCAGCACCGGTACCAGCAGCTGTGGATCCAGGAACAAAAGGCCACCCAGAAAGCCATTAAGCTGGAGAAAAAGCAAAAGGTAAGCACAGCCCTCACTCCTGAGTGGCCACTGCTGGGGCTGGCCAGGGCCGGGCTTCGAGACTGACCCCTGGCTACGACTGTTGTCGGGTGCGTGTGGGAAATCAGGTGGTGTCTTGCGGGGCTGCCCAGCATCAGAGGAACTCAGAGCTCCGGAGGATTGGGGCGATTATCTGGTCAGCCCCTCTGTAAGCCCAGAGACTGCGGCGGACGGTCCAGGCCGCCAGTCAATTGGCCCCGTGTGCCTTGGAGCTGTCCCAGTTCCTGCCTGGGGACACCTTCCACCAAAACTCAGCATGACTTCACACACCGCAAAATCAGATTTTAGACGAACCCGACCTGACCTGGCTGGCAGTGTGCCCTGCACAGTCTGTAAAGAAAAGGCCAACTGGGCAAAATTGAAAGAGAAGACTACTTCTAGAAGGGTGCTTTAAAGGACACGTGTTATTAAACTTTGGGAACACATGCTGTTACAAATTAATCAGTAGGCCCCGGCCAAACACCTCTGTGCATTGTGTCCCCGGTCTCATCCATGCTCGCCCAAAGCTTGTGGGCGGTTGTCACCGCTGTCCCCACTTCCCAGGCGTGGCATCGAGGCGGGGGCGGTGCCAGCTCGGGGGAGTTCAGACGTCCACATGCTGCAGGTTACTGATGACACGGGGTGTCAGCCGGCAGGAAGTTGGGTCAGTGAGATTTTTAGCAGGATAAACATCTTCAGCTGTTAATTTGTGTTGTCGCACACATTTGAAAATACTCAAATGGCACTTCCTTTCAAATGTTCTGGAATTTGGACTTTCGGAGAGCTCGGATTGGCCTCCTCCGCAGTAGGTCCAGACCGATGACTGTGAAACCCAAATGGCTCTGTGTTCACACGGTGCTTTATAGATTTCATCAAGAGCCTGGCTCTGGTGTTGCCGGTTGTCACAATAGTCGCAACCAACACTATCTCTGAGCCTGGCTGTGCTCTGGGCTTAGGGCTGGGCTGAGGACGCAGCCTGAGTTCCTGCAGCTAGTCCTCTGAGAACCCCAGGAGGTCGGTATCTCATCGTAGCATCACAGTTTGTTTCATTGTCATGGGGAAACTGAGGCTCAGAGCGCTTAAGTGACTTGCAGACTCAGGTGTGTCTGTCTTGAAGGAGAGGTCCCACGCAGGCTGCTTACGGGAGAGCTCAGGGCTCAGTGACAGCGCCTGTGACCTAGAGCCAAACTGGGCATCGGAAGTCTTTCTAGAGATCCCCATCTCTAGATGGGGACAGGCCGGGAGAGGCGCCTGGGGTGGAAGACCGGGGATCCCCGGGCGTGGCCGGGTGCCAAGGCCTCTCCCAGCTGGTCTCAACAGTCGGTAGAGCGTGGGACGCCAGCCCATGAACAAGCACAGCACCATCATAACATTTAAGAGCAGCCCAGGACAGGTTTATCTGTTAATGGCTCAAGAACGCATCAACATGCTACGGTCATGGCCAATTTCAAAGGGAACGTCACCGTCACAAAGTGCTTTATGGCCCCACACGAGAGCTGCACATTTTCATTAGCAGCTATTTCATGGCAACCCAGCGTGTCAGCAAATCCACGGAAACTGGAACCTCCGGGGACCCATCTTCCAAACTCTAGGAGAAGATCTCACGGGCAGTGCCCCTTGTTTCAAAGCACTGCACCCCGTAAGCCCCTGACGTGGTTTGGAGCCAGCACCAGCGCCAGGGGTGTGATTTCGAGTGAGTCACCACTTAGTTGGGGTCTCAGTTTCCTCACTGGGCAAATAAAGGGGTCAGATTAAATGAGAACCTGCCGCCTTGCACCTGTGTAGAGGAGGAGGAGGGATATCTTTCCTCCTCCCGTCCTAGGTTCATGGCTGTGGCCCCTATCACAAAAGACAGACAGATTATCAAGAGGAAGACATATACATTTATTTAAGTTTTACTTGACATGGGAGCCTCCATAAGCAAATGAAGCCCCAAAGACGTGGTTAAACCCGTGTATCTTGATGCCAGGTTTGATGCAGAGCAGACAGTAGTGCAGAAAGAGCACTGGACAAATAGTATGATCTAATGGGGCAATAACCTGGGGGCCCCTAGCAAGGCCTGTTTGTGCGGGTTCTTCTCTATGATTCTGTGTCTTCAGTGGTAAGGATGTTCCTGTCCTTGGGTATAGGGAAGGCACCTCTTGAATGAGGGTCTTCTGACTTGTTCCAGGGAAGGTCGATAACCCTCCCCAGGTTTTATGTCCTACTTCAGGGAAGAAAGATGCGGAAGTCAGAGAGACCATCCTGCCTCCGCCCGTTCTGTTATTTTTTTTTTTTTTTTGAGACAGAGTCTCACTCTGTTGCCCGGGCTAGAGTGCCCTGGCGTCAGCCTGGCTCACAGCAACCTCAAACTCCTGGGCTCAGGCGATCCTCCTGCCTCAGCATCCTGAGTAGCTGGGACTACAGGCATATGCGCCACCATGCCCGGCTAATTTTTTCTATATATTTTTAGTTGTCCAATTAATTTGTTTCTATTTTTAGTAGAGACGGGGTCTCACTCTTGCTCAGGCTGGTTTTGGACTCCTGACCTTGAGCGATCCACCCGCCTCTGCCTCCCAGAGTGCTAGGATTACAGGCGTGAACCACCACGCCCGGCCCCTCCGCACGTTTTTAATATGCCAAGGGGGATCCCCATCACCTAGCGCAGAGCAGGTGCTCAGAAAACACTGGCTGCACCAAGCTCTCGGGGCTCTTCCGGCTCCGAGATCTGTATGGCTGCTGCATTGTCTTACGAACGGCCTGAACCCGCCAACACCCTTCCCCAGCTAACTCTGAGGCCGGAGGCCTTGGACCCTGCCTGAGTGTGCCTGGGCTGCTGTAGCAAACACCACGGATTATGGGGCTTATGCAACAGAAATTTATCATCTCACAGTTTTGGAGGTTGGAAGTCCAAGATCAAGGTGACATCAGGGTTGGCTCCTTCTGAGGCCTCTCTTCCTGGCTTGCAGACGGCCACCTCCTCGCTGTGTCCTTACATGGTGGCGAGAGAGCGCTGATCTCTCTGCCCTTCCTGTAAGGGCGCCAGTCCTCTTGGACCAGGGCCCCTCCCTTATGACCTCATTTAAGCTTGATTACGTCCTTACAGGCCCTCTCTCCAAATACGGTCACACTGGCCGTTAGGGCCTCAACATATGATTGGAGGGGGACACAACTCAGTCTACAACCGACCCCATGAGCTACCGGACACTAATTGTGGACTTGCTGGCACCGTTAGTGGGCACAAGCATGCAGCTCAGGAGCAGAAGGGCTTTCCCCATGCCCCCAGAGTCCCACCCACAGAGACCTCATGGGCTCTGAATCTCGCCCCGAATCCCTCCCTGAAAAGGAGCCCTTCTTCCTCCTCTGAGAGCAGGCCATGGTGGGGACCTGCTCCGAGAGACGGTAACCCCTCAAATCACACGTTTCTTTGTTCAAACACCACGGAGTCCCCACAAACCACTGGGGCTGTGTTAGCCACCAAGCAAAATTTCAAGGATGACTAGGACACAGTTCCTGACTTCAAAGTGGCCGCATGCCAGAACCCCACGTGTGTGCTAGAGCCAGACCAGAAACTGGAACACACAGGGCAGCCTGTGATCCCAGCCCCTAGTCCACTGAGCTGTGGCCAGGGGCAGGGCCAGGGCATCAGGGGCCGTGAAAGAGCCTCCGAGAGGGGTGGGGCCAGAAGGAAAGTGACCCATGAGTCTATCACACCACGAATTCCAGTCACTATAGCCAGGTGACCGTCTCCCCCTTGCGTTCCCTGGCCTGCAGGTGATCCTGGGCAAGCTGTATGAGACCCGGAGCAGCCAGCTGCGCAAGTATAAGCCGCCCGTGAAGCTGGAGGCCCTCTGGCATATGCCCCACTTCCAGAAGGTCAGTGCCACCGTCGCCTGCCCCTCCTGCACCGGTGCCGGCACTGCTCACCCTGCCCGACCTTTACCTGCTATCCAGGAGTTTTGGGGGCTTCTTACCTTCCACTAGCACAACAAAACCACAGCCACAGCAGTAGCAATAACTGACCCTTTTGGAGCACGTCCCCAGGGCTGGTGGGCGAGCCCTACCTGAATCTCTCAGTGGCTCTTCACATTCATGGAAGGGGGTGTTGTTGGGCCCGTGGTACAGATGGGGACTTGCTGAATGCTGCCAAGTGCCAGAGTCCTGGGCTGGGGCCGGCAGAGCCTGGGTGGCTGTCCACCTGGGCAGAGGCTGTCTGGCCAAACCCTCCTATGACGGGGTTGTCAATGTGCCACATCCTGCACCAGGAACTTGGGATGCAAGACAGCCATATGCCCACAAGCGCTACGCCTCCCACAGAGAGGTGTCCCTGGTGTGGGGTGGGAGCAGCAAATGTCCCCTGGGAACTGGCAAAAGCGCATGATGTGCACCCAGACTGACCTAGGTAAGGACCCAGGGGCCAGCCTTGCTCCAGCCTCAGCACTGAGCTGGTGCTCGTGCAGCCATGGTGGCGCCCTGTGGCGCCCAGCTGGGGAGTCATTTTCAGCAGCTTTCAGCAGGGCCGGAACAACGTCAGAGCCGGGGGCACTGTGCAGAGAAAGGGAACCGGGAAATTGGGGAACCGTGGCTTCAGGATGGGTAGGGAGCCGTGTATGCCCGGCCTGGGCAGAGGGAGCCTTCCTAGGAGGCCACGAGGGACTCACCTGGCCCCGGGAACACAGCTGCACAAAGCAACGTTCCTGGCCAGCGCGGCCTGGCTGCTGTGTCGAGTTAAACTGCAGTTTAGACAATGAAGGGCCGGTGCCTTCCTGAGCCTAATGCACTTGAACAAGCTGCCGGGCTTCGCTGAGAAACCTGCTTTGCTCCCCCGACGCAGCCTCGCAGCTCCTGCTCGAGTGGCCTCCGCCAGCATATGTCAGCGACCACGCGCCCCACCGCCCGTCAGCCTGCTGCCACCGCGCACACAGCAAATGTCAAGGGAAGAACGGGGCCGAGCGCCATTCAAGAGCTGCTGGGAGTCGGCCTTAGAGCCCCTCACCACCCGGCCACCCTGACAGCGAGACTCGTCTCCGGCTTCTCCGTCTCTCTCCATTTCCTGCCCTTTCAAACCACAGCCCTCCTCTCTGCTCCTCTCTTGCACACGCAGCGGACTCCGTCCACGGCCTCCGTCCTGGCCCTGCGGTTGCCTTTCCTCCCTTGCCCTTTGTGACAGCCCCTGCCATCCCGGACACCCAGTGCTCCATGGGGGCCCCCTGGCCCCTCCTGGCCCCTCATCTCTGTTTGGAGTCAGAGGCTGCGGACACAGGAGGCTCAGGAGGCCTCCCCGCCAGGCAGCACTGACACTAATGTGCTGGGGGCTCCTACTATGTCCCCACAGCACCCCGCCCTGCGTAGGAACCCAAACACAGAAATTAACGGGCTTCTATTTTCAAAACAGGGATCTGACTCAGCTGAGCACGAGTCTCTCCCAGCCCATCGATTGCTCTAAAACACTGTCACGAACAGTGGCAACCCTGCAGTAACGACCTCTCGTTCAGCGCCAGGCGCCATGCAAAGTCATTTGTGCGTGTAACTGCTCTTCGTCCTCAGAGCCAGCACCCGGCTCCGCTGTAGGGTTGAGAGGCAGGGTCAGCGCCTTCCTCGCCCGCAAGTGGCGAGGCCTGGGACACGGGGTTGCCGGATGGCAGGGCCAAGCTGGTAGGAACTCCCCATCATGCCACAGAAATGACAAGGAAGACCGTACAAATGCAAGCCCAGTATTAACTGGGTGTTTGTCATCTTTCCCAAGGATGTTCTCAGGATCCTGGCAGTTAGAGCTGCGGGCTGTCACCCCTATTCTGTGGCCAGGAACCTGGGGCCAAGACTCCCAGAGCAGGCTCCTCCCCAGGCGCTGCCCTGTACAACCCAGCAGGGACCCTTAGACCCAGGGTGCTACCGTTATGGATGTCACACTCAGGCCCTCCCTGCCCTGCCAGGAAGTAACGCCAACAAAAGGTTATTTACTGAGCCCTTACTATGTGCCAGGCACTGAACGAGCATTATCTCAGCGATAGTGGCCCTATTGTGCTGATGTGGAAACTGAGGCTCACAGGGGTAAGAAGTGGATCCCGGATCCATTCCAGCCCCAGGGCGTGCTGCCCTCCCTCCCCTCCAGGCCCCGCCTCCAGCCCCCTTCTCACCACCAAAGGGCTCCTTGCTTCCCCATCGAGGCACTTGTCAACTTTGCAATTAATTAATTAACCGGGCAATTTTTTCACCTTGCCAGGAAAGTGTGAGCCCACAAGGACCAGGTCCCCAGAGCCCAGCGGGGTGCCTGGCACAGAGTAGGGGGTTAGTCAACGTCTGTGGAATGAATGAGTGCGTGGACCAAAGAACGCACGACCGGTAGAGCCCAGAATGACAGAAGAATTTACAAGCCTTTCGCAGACCCCATGAAACCCCCTTCCCAACCCACCCCTGGGCACCCACCACCCCTCGAAGCTGCCTGGTGGGTGCGGGCCAGAGGCCCGGGCGGCTGCCCACAGGCCTGTCACATGTGAAGCCCGGGAGGCTCTTTGTCTGGGCCTCGTGTGCCACTGATCTGCCGCCCCCACCCCGGCCCCATTATGAAAGGAAAAGCGCTTCCAAAAAAGTTGAACCTGTCACGGTGATGGATAACCTAAATGGACTCTCCCCGCTCACGAACAGATGTCGCTGCTGAACTCTGTCAGAAATAATTAAACACCTTTCACACGGAAAAGCAGCAGGCAGGGCGCGGCTTTCTGCACCACTCAGCCAGCCACGAGGGGCTGCCCCTGCGAGGGGGGCCGCCGAGACCCCCGCCCCGGCCTGCGCGGACCGCTTACAGAGTCAAGGGCGGAGAGGGACCAGGGAAGGGAGAGGACCTGTCCCTCTGTGTGGGTGCTCCAGGCAGGCAGGGCCTGCGCCCCTGTCCAGTCAGTGCCACCAGCAACTGCCACGGGTGGCCAGTGTCAGCCATGGGGGTGGGGGCTCTCGGGGCCTCAGTTCCTCATCTGAAAATGAGGGCTAGGACTAGTTCTTGAGGCCCCTTCCAACCCAAGATTCTGTGGTTCTGAGTGCACCAGCCAAGGAGCCATGTGGGCGGGGATGGGGGCTCTTGGAGGTGTGGCCCCCAAACCCAGAGTGCTCTGGCAGGGGGAGCAGCTCCGACCATTCCTCAGGCTTCCATTTGGGGATGGCACGTGGACTCGTTTCCCATCCCTGGGCTCGGGCCACGCTCTCGGTGCCCCGAGGCGGGGGGACTCTTGCCTGCTTTTTGGCAAGGTGGGCTGGGGTCTGCAGGGCAGAGAGCTCGGCTGGCGGGAAGGGAGGAGGGATGCTGCAGGGTATGTCTGGGTGTGCCCATGACTCCAGGGTCAGCCAGACAGGGGTCGAGTGGTGACCCTGCCACTCCCTACCTGTCAGGTGGCTCTACCTAAGACCCACTTCCTCCTCCATAACACGGGCTAACGGTGCTCTCCTGGCAGGGCTGCTGGGAGGATTTGTCGAGCACACGAGTGTACAGTGTTCAGCAAAGTGTCCGGCTCATGTTAGCACCCATGCATGGCAGCTGCCGAGAGGGTGGCCATGGTGGTCACTCAATCACTCATTCACTCATGCACAAATATTTCCCACGAGCACCGTCGCGCCAGCCGACGGTGTTGCTCTCGGCACCAACTATGTGGTGGTCAATGAGCCAGACTAAGGTTTTACGGCTGCCGTGGGGCTGCCGGCCACTGGCACGGAGTGAGATGGACAGACAGATGGACAGGTGACTGCACATGGGGACGGCTGGATGGGGCAGTTTGAAGAAGCCCCACCCCCCGGTGTCCAGTGTTCACAGCCTGAAATGGTCAGGAGACAGCAACCTTAGCTGACATCCCCGAGTTCAGGGGGTGGAATGATTCCCTGAGGATGACCCCGTTACACACAGTCCTCATGGACTTGTCCCGCTCACATGCCCTCTGTGGAAACCTCAGGGTTCCTCCTAGGCCAGTCCAGACCCCCCAGCCACCCAGGCCGCTCCCCCGGGAGTCTGAGGGGCCCAGTTATTAACAACCCTTTGCTCTCAGGAGCGATGCTGTCCGAGCCACCCGGTCTGCGGCCACCTAAGCGTGAGCCCTGAGAAGCAGATGGCTCCTCCTTCTGCCCAAAGACCAAGGGGCAAACGCTCCCCAGTGCTTATGGTGGCGCCAGTGACCACGGGAAAAGACTGGATGCGCCAGGGGAGAGGCATGCTGGGGGAGTTAGACAGGGAGATACCATACAGCCACGGAACACCACGGCTTCGCGCGCTCACTCACACTGGAACAACACTGCAGACACCAGCGCGAGGGGCCCCAGGCAGTGACAGTGGTGACCTTTGGGGGCCGAGGTCGAGTCTGAGTCTTACTCTCTCTGACGCTCTTCTCTGTGTTGTTGGAATTTTTGCAACGAGTGCACGCCACTTTTGCAAAGCCAGCAAGGCTGTTTTAAAGAGCGTTCCGGAGGGTAGAGATTCTGCTTCCTCCCCAGCTGCTCTTCCCAGTGTTCACCCCCGTCCAGCCCGGTCCTTCCTCACGAGACGCTCACTCGCTGCCGGCCCCGCCTGGTGGCTCCACCCAGTTTCCGGCAGGTGTGGAGGCCACGGCCAGCCGCGCCCAGCAGCCAGGGCTGCCGACTGCCGGAGTCTGGGTCCGTTCGGCCAAGTCCATGGTGTTATTGGAGACCCAACATCCATTTCGTTTCATTTATTAATTTATTTATTTTTTGGAGACAGAGGCTCGCTCTCCAACATCCGTTTTAGAAGGGGGTTTGCCCGAGCATCTGGGGTCTCCACCCCACCCCCCGCAGGAGAGATCACGTCTCTCCTCCACAGCCCCGATGCCCCCAACATTACATAGTCATTCAGTCACTAAAGTATGAACAAATCGCCTATATTTTCATCTGGCTTTTGTTTTCAGCCCCACTGCTTTAGAATAATGGCCCAAGCTATTAAGCTAACCGTTTGATTTACAAGCTCTTGTGCTCCGAACGCTGGGCTCAGACTCCTCTCTTTGTGGAAGACTAACCCTGCCTCGGGTCTCCTGGGCCCCTGGCTCCCTAATAGAACAGGAGACGGAGGGAAAAAATATATCAGCAGTCAGCCGAGCAGTGACACCCAGAGATGCAGCTGATTAGCGAAAGCTGCTGAATCTAAGAAAAGGGTTTTCTCTGCCACCGTTAAGCTCTCGTACAAATCATAGCTGGCTGCAAAGTTAACTCCGTGTAAACCCCTGGAGCAGCTCTCAGCCCGGCCACCCCCGTGGCCTCTGCCTCCCCGAAGGGCTTGCCCGGCTAAAATGAAGGTGTGTCCGGCCCCAAAGTCACATTTTCCAGACCCAAGGACAATGCCAGATTTGCCGCCCCTCCCAGGGGTCTCTGCACAGCGATTTTCAGAATCCTGTTGCTCTCTTGCATCAGAATAAGAATCGTCCTATGCCTCCGTGTAGGGCACCAAGGGCAGGAATGGGATCTGTCACATGGGGAAATAGGGCAACAGGAAGAATGATTCAGAAGCCCTGATGCAGCTGACATTCCTTCCCTAAATACGGATACCCCGTCATAAATTGATCAGTATGCAGCACAGCCGAATCGCCGAAGGGATAAAAGCGGCAGCTTCATTGGTTTTACATAATCTGGCACCTTGGAGGTATAGAATTTTTGGGCACCTGCTCACGAGGTGACATTGCTGCTCAAATGCTGGCAAGACACAAACAGCCAGAGCCAGGGACAAGGGGAAAGGAGGCGTGGGTCTGGCGGGGATAGCGGCTAAGTTCCCAGAGCAGCACGCGAAGTCTGGGCATCTAAGGTGGGTCTGCAGAGGCCAACAGCGAAGGGAGGGCCGAGGGGGGCCCTTCCAGCAGGACCCCCTGACTCCCTCCAGTTCCAGGGGATTTTCAGTCTAATTCAGAAGGCTCTTGTCCCCCACCGGCTATGAAAATATTTCAATTTTTGTATTGAACACCAACCAGAAAGCAGAGTAGGACAGCTGGTTTGGGCATCAGTTATATATTTCTCATCTCTAGAGACAGCAAGCATCTCGTGGCATTTGGGGAGTTGACGGACCTTTGGGGGTCCCCAGTTTCTTCTTTCAGCTTCCAACTCATCCCCACGAGAATAAATCCTTAATGAGCTAAGGAGAATCCCACTGGCTCAGGGAGAGGTTTGGACCACATCTTCCACCCCTAGAATGACTTCCTCAGCGTCTCCCCGAATCCCTCTGGCCCCTGGTTTCTGAGTGTCCCCACTGTCAGCCTGTCACCGGCACCAACGCGGACGGTGTGCTGGGATGGAAAGCTGCCGGCCCTCGCCGATGAACAACATTAGATGATTTCCCGGCGTGAACTCAGGGTCCATTCCAACTGGACTCCGGCGAGAGTGCAGGTGAACTGCATCAAGACATCACGAGCGACACAGGCAACCTCACTGTGTCCCCGTGGAGACGGGCGTGCCCTGGAATCCGAGAACAAGCTGGGGAGGACGTACAAAAACGGGGAGGTCTTTCTGGCCTCCTCCTTTTCTCTCCTCGAAGTCCTGGGAAATGATGCCTGACAGTGGCACAAAAGAAGAAAGAACCGTGGGCAGTCTGACCGAATGCTGGAGGAGTAGGGGAAGCAGTTATTCTAAGGTGGGGTTCCCAGGCGGCGGCAATGACGACATCCACAGCCCGCACACCCTGAGTCCTTCCTAGATGCCAGCCTGGGTGCTTCCGGGAATCATCCCATCTCACGTCACTGCTCTCACTAACCCCACGTAGTAGAGTTGAGTATCCCCGTCTCGGAGACGAGGGGGTTAAGGGGGAAGGTTAAAGTCACGTGACTGAGGTTGACAGCTAGCAAGTGGCTGAGCGGGGTCTTGGCCCCGGCGGCTGCCTCCAGGCCTCAGGCACTGGAATTGCCGATAAACACTAAGGACCTGAAACTGGGCTCGGGGGCCAGGGGGCCCAAATGTAGGACCTGGGAAGGAAAGCAAAGGGCGGTCAGGAATGAGGCTTTTACGGGTGTCCAGAGGGTCGTGGCCAGCCCTGCTCTGGCTGATTTAAGCCCTTGCAATAAACTAAACTTCCCACTGCCCTGAAAGCCTTGAGACCTTGGTAAACCCTGGAGCATCTTTTAAATTGCAGTTTGGCCCCAAGGCTAACGAGGGAGGAGGCCGCTGATGCGGGATTCAGGCTGGCTGGACCAAAAGGGGCAGACAAGACCGAGCCCAGCAGGAGGGCTGAGCCTGCGGGTTCCGGGGCCCAGCCTGTGTCTGTAAAGTGGGCATGGTGACAGAGAGGGCCTGGTGCCACTGTGTGTGGGGCGCCCGGCGCAGGCCTGGCTAAAGGAGGGTCACGGAGCAGCAGGTGCCTGGGCTGGGCGAGGCTTGAGCCTCTGCTCCTGTAGGGGAGTTGTTCTAAGACTGGGCTGTGTCTGAGGCCCTCTGAGGAGAGGTTTAAAATGCAGATTCTGGGCCTCCACCCAGGATCCCGATCCAGTGGGTCTGGGGTAGGAGCCAAACCTACACTTTCAGCAAGCAGCTCCCGGGGTCAAGGTCAACTCCACTCCTCCAGTCATGCTCAAGTATGTATTTGGATGCCAGGTGGGTGCACTTTCGTAGCTTGAAAGGAAGCTCGCTGGGGCCTTCACAAGGAAATGTGCCTGTCGGGGACGGGCCCGTCTGTTAAACAGCCCCAGGGATGAGGAAGCTCCGTCTTGGTCTGCTCAGGCTGCTCTAACGGAATTCCACAGACCGAGTGGCTTTCTGGACGCCCAGTGCACAGCAAGCTCTTTCTCAAGTTCAGCGGAACCTGCCCCTCCGGCCTTCCGCCTCCCCTGGCTGGTTCTCACTTCTGGAGCCCCGTGGAGTCCCCTGCTCCTCCTGCTACGCGACAGCCCTGCAAGTTCCCGGAGTCAGATCCTGTTTCCGCGCAGATGCCCGGGCTCCTGGCTGTCCCTGAGAGCAGAGTTCTGAAGGCCCGAAGGCAGAGCCCTGTGCTGCAGGGACAGCAGACGGCCCAGGTGCCGTGACCTCTGCCTTGGTCCACAGTCACAGGACACCTGTCAGTCTGAACTGCATTTCTGAATATTTTCAGACAGAACTGTGGCTGAAGATGCCATCGTGCCACTCGAATCACTTAGTATAAAAATCTGTGTAAAGATTCCTTGCTGGCGGGCAATTTCAGGAGAGAGTTGCAGTCAGACTTGTGTGCCACTGATAGCAGTAATGACAGTACAAGTCACCTCGTCATGAACACCTACCACGTGTGCCAGGCACCGTGCCAGGGCCTCGGCAATGACCCGCTGGGATGGGTAGGGGGCCTTGCTTCGCAGGTGAGAAGCTGAGACTCCCGGTCACTCAGCTAGAGAGTGATGACCCTGCAGTGCGACTGTCGTCCCCTCCACTGAGGAAAAGACACCACCGACGTGACGAAACGTGCTCCTTTTTGCCTCGTGTGGCAGAAACTGAGCAAGAGTTAGAGTCTGTTCCACTCCGGGGCCCAGGAGTCTCTACACTTTTCCTCAGTCTCTGCTTTGGGCAATTCGTGAACATCTCATTTCACGTCGTGTGCAATTCACTGGACACCTTCAAATCACTTGGAAGCAGACTGGGTACGAATACTGGAGAAAATAAAACTACTTAGAGTTTTATTTTCTGCTAAGCTGAGCAAAGCAGGGGGAGAGGGTCTCCCGGGTGCTTGGATCTCAGGTGCATTTTCAAGGGCTCTGTCGTCTTATCCCAGGCTGCCAGACCCTTCATCTGTCCACCTGCCCGTCCTCAGCCCTCTGTCCATCTGTTCGCTTATCCAGCCACCAGCCAAGGCTTCACAGTTTGCTGAGTGTCTACTGGGTGCCTCTTACACTACAGTGACCCCGAGGCCTCTGGAGGTCTCCTGCCTGCTGAGGTTTCCCTAGAACGTGGCGTTAACGTCCTCGCTGGCTGAGGACACTTTACTCTGATAGTCCTGCTTGTGACCTGACAGGCTCAGCCTCGTCAACCACAGAAAGGTTCTGTTCCTTCTAAAAAGATACCAGAAACAATTCTTCCTGCTTCTTATTCCGATGAGATAAAAGGGGAATAACAACACCAAGCCCCACTGGGCTGCGCTCTCCACCCCAATAGGCCGAGGACTCCAGACATCTGAGTGTGTCCCGGCTTCCCTGGCGGGGACAGGCGTGGCTCTGCAGCCCATGTGAATACGCGATAAGGGGCACCGTGTGGACAACCAGCAAAGGACTTAATTTGCAACCGAGCACAAAATCAAAGACGCCGTCAGCCGAGGAACCGTGTGCCTGCATAACCACCTTGCGCTACCTGAGAAAGCATCGTCAGGTAAATTTCCAGAGAAAGTAATTAAGGAAGCCCCATTGTCTAAATTCCGCAGCAAAGTTTGGAGCTCTGGAATTTGACGCTCACCAGGGATCTGGTGTCTCCTCCCAGCCTGATCCCTCATCAAAACGAACAGGGCAGGCTGATGAGGGGATCGGCTGGCGTGTCCCCCGCCCCTGCCCTGACGTGCCCCTCCAGCACTGTGTGTCCTGCGTGTGTTGTCTTGTCAAAGAAGCAGTGAGCAGCAAATAAGATCACCGCTCCTTGCGATGAGGGTGAGATTAATACACACGTACACAGGCCTGAGATCTGGCAAGGGCCAATTAATATTTATCAAGTACCCACAGTGCACACGATACCGAGAATCAACATGCAAAATGTACAGTCCCTGGCATCAGGGAGTCTACACTCGGATTCACACACGGGCTCTACATGCAGTTAGATGCTCCGTGTGCTTGCGGGCACCTGCCCTCTGGGGAGCATCTACTCCAGCAGCTTCTTCTTACTGAGGCCACGCCAGATTCTCACCCGGTGTCGTCGGCACCGTGGCCTGCGCTGGCGGGGGCTGCTGAGCCACCCGCCCAAATGACGAGGGGCTGTCCCAATCGTGAGGACTCCTCCAAAGGGTCCCATTAGCATAATCCCCTCACTAACTCCTTAGTTCTCACTTGAGCCTCAAATGAGAGAAAAAGCCCCCCTCCCCATTGACTATCAAAGTCTGCTCTGACTTCCCATCTCCTGGTACTTCTCGGAGGGGTGGGCTGGACCTGGGGCGCCTGCCGGAGGAGCCCACAGCCCGTGTGCGGGCTGAGCCCCTGCAGCCAGACGCCTCGGGGCCCCCTCCCAGAAGAACAGAGTCGGGCAGACTCCCATCATCTGGGCTCTGAAAAGAAAAGGGGGCACCCCCCTCCCGGCGGCTGGCTTGTCACGGCATGTGTTGACAAGCCCATTGAAAACAGACCTCGCTGCCGCTGTGAAGTTTGCTCCGTCTCCCATTCACTCCTTTCTCAGACAGTTTTTGAAAGGCGAAAAGTCTGGAAAACACACGCACTCTCCCACCCCACCCGCCGAAGCCCCATCACACAGAGGGGGAGAGAGAGACGAGCCTCCTCACCTGGCCCCACGGTGCACCGCCTCCAATTAAATCAAAATGGTTTGTTTTTAATGGTCTTTTACACTGACAAGTGGGCGATCATTTTGGGCCCACCAGCTGTCAGGGAGCCGAGGCAAATCCTCCGTTGATAATGCCCAATGCTTCCAATTAGGAGCCGCGGCCGCTCCTGGAGCGCTAACGATTCCCCAGCCGGCCCCCAGGCCCCTTTGGCGCGGGCTGTTTCTTCTCGCCTCCTCCGCCGCAAATTACTGACACAAAACGGAAGGCCCGCGTCTCCTCCGCCACGCCAGGCCCGGGCCCTGTTGGGTTTAATGAGCCGATGGAAGTTTCGTGGCTCCGGCGCTAAATTCTTTTCTTGTTTGACAGCTGCTCGGCTAAGGCGAGTGTTGACCTTATAAAAGATTTAGTGTTTCTCATTATTTTCTGTCAAGCTTCGCAAGTGATGGCTCGGCGGTTATCATTTGCATCCCGGGTGTGCGCGCGTGTGCAAGCGTGTGCGCCGGGGTGGACGGGGGCACGGGAAGGGGCCTCTCTCCCTCTGGTATTTGCCTTCTGCACCATGGCTTCCAGGGTGGCTTTCTTTCTGGGCCGCGGTCTCAGAGAGAAGCCAAGATGCCAGGCCGAGACGGTGGGCGGTCGACGGCTTCCCGGCCTCCCGACGGAACCGGAGCCGTGGGGGGCACAGGAGACAGCCCCGTGTGCCCCGAGTCTGGTCAACTCCCGGAGCCTGCCGGACCACCGCTCGGGCAAGAGGACAGTCTGCGCCAGGCTCGGTGCTGAGGACAGTTTTAGGGCCACGCTCAAGATTTCACCGGGAGGAGCTCCCTCTTTCCTTGCAGGGCCCGGCTAAAGCCGCCTCCCAAAAGCTTCCTCCCTCTGCTCTGCCCCCTCTGTAAGGACGTAATTGTTTTAAAAAGCAGAACGTTCTTTTTTTAAGTGACACGTACTGTCCTCCCCGAGGTAACTCTGGGAGCACGTGTGAGTCCTTACTTTGTTTGGTGCCTGTGCCAAATTGAGGCTGCTCTGTAACTGACAAGCTCCAGGGTGTCCACGAGGTGCCTTTGCCAGCCCCCGCTGGCCTCCCCGTCTCTTTTCTTTGCATCTCTGTGTTCTCCCCTCGCTCCTACCTACCGCTGGCCGTCCCAGGCACAGGTGACCCGCGGTTGCATAAAGGGGAGGAGGGAGTGGAGGGCCGAGGAACGTGTGGATGTCCCCTCCCTGGGGTCTGTGTGCACCACTGTCGCCATGGGAGCCTCTGTATTCATCTCTCAGAGCAAACTCCTGGCACCGTCTCCCTCCCGTGCCCGTGGCAGACCTTGCCAATCACCCTTGCGTACTTTTTCTCACGAGCCTAAATTCAGCCTTAGAATAGTCTGTAACAGAATTGCAGCCGTCAGCCACATCCGTCTAGCAGAGCCGGTAAG
Organism: Lepilemur ruficaudatus; assembly: GCA_963574885.1. NCBI lineage: Eukaryota > Metazoa > Chordata > Mammalia > Primates > Lepilemuridae > Lepilemur > Lepilemur ruficaudatus. The sequence continues at coordinate 60,074 of CAUYRT010023455.1, forward strand.
TAAAACGAAATGTCACCTCCTCACCATCCCTGCTTTGGAGGGGCCGCGTGAGTGACCTGCTAAGTACTCTTAAAATTCCTCTTCTTTTTATGCTGCATTAAAATGATATTTATATAAGAGGAAATAAAATATAGCCCACTACAGAAAAATAGATAAATTGGACTTTATCAAAATTAAAAACTTTTATACTTCAAATGATACTATAAAGAAAGTGAAAAGCCAACCCACAGAACAGGAGAAAGTATTTGCAAATCATGTGTCAGATAAGGGACTTGTATCTGTGAACATATATATATGCTACTCTTACAACTCAGCAACAAAAAGATAAATAACTCAATCTAAAAATGGGCAAAGGATGTGAATACACACATCTCCAAAGCTGATACACAAATAAACACATGAAAAGATGATCAACGTCATTAGCCATCAGGGAAACGAAAATCAAAATCACGGTGAGATGTGACTTTGTACCCACGAGGATGGCTATAATTATAACGACAGACTATAACGAGAGTTGGCGAGGACTGGACAAATTGGAACGCTTGTGCATTGCTGGTGGGAGTAAAGAATGGTGCGGCCACTTTGCGAAACACCCTGCAGTTCTCCGAAAGTTTCAATAAACAAACGTAGGGTTTCCATGTGACCCGGCAATTCTGCTCTCAGGCATTATCTCCTCAAGAGAAATAAAAGCATGCGTCCACACAAAAACATGTGCGTGAACGTTCCTGGCTGCATTATTCATACCGGTCAATGATCGGAAACAGTTTAAACGTCCATCAGCTGAAGAATGGGTGACAGAATGTGGTCTGTCCATGCAGTGGAATACTATTTAGCCACGGAAAGGAATTAAGTGCTGCTGTGACACGCTACCACGCAGAGGAAACTAGGAAACATGCTGAGTGACAACAACCAGACACAAAAGACCGTACATCATATGATACCATTACACGGAATGTCCACAATAGGCAAATGCATACAAATAGGAAGTTAAAGATTAGTGGTTGCCAGAGGCTTGGGGGAGGGAGGGGCTGACTGCTAATGGGTACGAGGGTTTCTTTTTGGGGTGATGAAAATGTTCTAAACTTAGATTGTGGCACTGAACTTAAATTGGTCATACAATGCTATGGACACGCTAAAATTGTGGGTTTATACACTTTAAACAGGTGAATTTTATCACATATGAGTTACTTCTCAATGAAGTTGTTTTTTCAAAAAGCCAAGCCACTTGAAAAAGAACTAGCCCACTTGAGTTAGATGAGTGATCACTGCCCGGATTCTGTCCTTGGGGGCTGGAACAGGGTGACAATTGGCCACCTGATACAGTCTCAGGTGATGAGGGAGGGTCTGGTGTGTCCTCAACACCCCCCTCCCCCCCCGATTGTCCACTCTGACTCTCATTCACCTGAAACCTCTTGAACTTAGAAGCTGAAGCGGCAGCGACGCCCTGACCTGGAGGCCGTGGGGCGATCGGACGCACGCCCGGCCTTGGGACTGGCATGACCCTGTTATTTTTCTACTAGCATCTAGCAGGCGGCTTCCCTGTTCAATTTTGATTTCAACCGCTGCTGACTGGCCTTCGGTAATCCTTGGGAAGGATCTGGAGATGTTGGTTTGGCTTCCGGAAGTAGCAAATTGATTCCTATTTCCAAAGGCACGAATGCCGCCTACCTTTCCTTCTGCCCCGGCAAGTCCCGGAGGCCCTACGGTGAGGGGAGCACAAACCTGGATCCCCGTTCTGGCCTTGTCGTCACTTAGCCACTGGGTCTCCTTGGGCGGGTGTCTTAACCTTCCTGAGCCTCAGCTCCTCTCCAGTGAGGAGGCCCCCCCTCCCCACCCCTGGAAGGCCGCCGCTCTGCCCCGTTCTCCTGCCGCGGTCTGCCAAGGTTGGTGCAAGTGCCAGCCAAGAACCCACGTTAGACCTTGCGGGGAGGCAGGAAGTTTGTTGTCTGAGCTGGAGCTGGATGTTCTCTGAAATCGCAGCATGTGTCAGCAGGGAGGGTCAGGCCCCGTGTCCTCGTTCCGTCTATTTTTGGACCACAGAGGAATTAGAGCCAGCAGCAGAAAAACAATTTAGGGAACCAGATGTCTCAGGAGAGATTGTTACCCGTGTTAATTACTTAAACTACAACCGGCTACATCAGAGCTCGGGCCCGGCCTGTGTGCCCACGATGTTCGTGTTCTGCCAGGGCCCCCGACCTCCGGCCGCCCCGAACTTGACAGAAATTACTGACCTGGGACTGATCCATAATTTCCAAGTGCCTCTCATTAGAGGAGACAGCCTCTCAATCTTTCACAGCAAAATTTCTCTTCCAGTCACCCGAGCAATCGTCATTTAAAAAAAACTAAACTCTCTATGGCTGTCTTTTTTTTCCTTAGCTCTTCGGCAGATTTCTTTTTGTTGTTTTTCATCTGGTGGGTTTTTTTTCTCAAATCCTCCCTTTTGCCTTCTCGGTCCCCAGACCCGGCACTGGGAAGCTTGGTGTCCAGCTGGGGGCCAGAGTGTGGCTGAAGAGGCGTCCGCTGGCCCAGCTGTGGGGTCGGGTCAGAGGCCTGGACTCACGCACGTGCTCGAACAATCCGGGCAATCATCTTCCATGTTTTAAGCTTTTCTTATAAATGGCATCATGCTCACGTCCCATTCTGTAAGTTTCCCGTAACTTTTTTTTCACGGAACATGAGGTTTTTTTTCCCAGCGTTTATCATCGTGTTACTATCACAGACTTCCTCATACACATCTCTTAGTGGATGTTTCTGGAAGTTTCTCCAGGGAGTCTATGCAAACATGGGCTCCGCGGTTCGCAGGCCGTGCACATGCCCCGCCTTCCTCGCTAATGCCCAGCCCCTCTCCCAGCGGCTGCACCAACTAACACCCTCGCCGGAGTGTGTGACGGCTCCAGTTCCTGATGCCAGACTTATTACTATGAGTACCAATCTGATGGGCATGGAATGGTACTTTCTTGCTTAATGCGCTATTCCCTGATTACACATTAGGTCGAGCATCTTTTCCCCTTTGTTGGCCACTCAGATTTCCCCTCTGTGAACCGCCTGCTCGTGTCCTCTGCCTCTTCTGCGGCTATGGGACCCTGCGCCCCTGCCCCTGCCCAGCTCTGCTTATGTTCGAGCTCCTTGCTTACATGTCATTTCTTCAGGGAGGCCCTCTCCGGCCGTCAGACAGAGTTTGAGTCTCTGCGTTACAAACTCTTATGGAATCTGGTACTCTCTTAATACTTAGCATAACTCTAATTGAATAATTAGTTGTGTAGTTATATTTTTATTACTAACCCCCTGGCCCCATGACAGCAGAAGCTTTCTAAATTCTCACTGTGTCCTGGGCCCCAGCACTGTGTCTGGCACACAGCGGATGGCCCATAAACGTGCACTGAGTGAAATAATAAACGCATACAGCCTGAGCAAGAGCGAGACCCCGTCTCTACCAAAAATAGAAAAAATTAGCCGGGCACGGTGGCGCACGCCTGTAGTCCCACTGCTCGGGAGGCTGAGGCAGGAGGATCGCTTGAGCCCAGGAGTTTGAGCTTGCAGTGAACTGTGATCATGCCACTGCACTCTAGCCAGGGCGTCAGAGCAAGATGCTGTCTCAAAAATAAATAAATAAAATAAAAAGTAGTGAACACACAAATAAAAGGACAAGGGCCACATCTTATCCTCTAGCCCAGGTCACGTGGACACCTATGACGACGGCGCCAGTCCATTCCACATGGGGACTTTCTGTTGAAAGCGGAACAGACTTTTCATGCAAGAGTACAAAGCAAGATCTCAAGAAATGCCAAAGGGTCTGATTTGTGCAAATTACTTTGGCACCAAAGAAACTGAATTAGAAATCAGTACCATGCCTAACTGATAGAATTGCCCGGAAATTTAAAAGCATACTTACAAATAACTTACGGCTCAAAGGAGAGATCTAAACAGAAATTAGATTAAAAGAGACGGAGCAAAAACGTAGTCAAAACTTGTGAGACGAGCTGGAAGAGTTTAGAGGGAACGGTTGTTCATGCTAGGTTATAGAAATGCAAACATTAGGAGAGAAGGATGAAGAGGTAATTAGCAAAGCCAACAACTCCAGATGCTAGAAAATGAACAGTAAACTCAAAGAAGGGAAAGGGAAATAATGAAGTTAAGAGCAAAATTAGGGAAATGTCAGAGGAACGATTCAGGGTATCATTCAGCTGAAAGATTAGCTCATTGAAAGCGGGTCGGCAAAGTGCAGATGCTTTCAGATGAACTAGGAGATGATGCCCGGGGGCCCCGGGCACAAGGGCAAAGGGAGACCCCGGGGGGCACGTTGCAGAGCTGAGGAAAGGCGTGGACTGACTCCCAGGAGACCCAGGACAGCCGATTCCCACCTCCGGCCCTCGGATTTTCCACCTGTGGTGTGGGAGACTTGGATTCGGGGATCCCTAAGGTCCCCTCCAACCCTAACTCTTTGGGAATCTTTTATTCCAACCCCGTTGGGACAGGTAGAGGATGTGGCCCAGGAGGAGACCCTGACTCCCCAGGCGCATCGAGTACACATCTCTTCTAAGACCCGGTGGCTGCTCACCATGACCCGCCCGCCGTCCTGCGTCCCCAGCTCCGCGGCTGCTCTCGCTCCCTGGACCTCGCCCAACTCCTCCCACCTCGGGGCGCTGGCAGATCTCCACCGCCCGGGACACCTCCCCTTCCTTTTCCCCTGGAGAGACCCTCCCGACCCCCAGATGGAGTTAGCGTTCCCCAGTCCACAGCCTTATAAAATAGCTCTGGTCTACCTGTCATTAAAGAACCGTGTGTGTGGTGCCTTTAGTGACCGTCTCCCTTGACATCTTGCTGGGTCCGTGTGCGCAAGGGCCTGGCCTGTGTTCCTCGCCAGTGTATTTTCAGGGCAGTGCACAGCGGTGGCGCTCGGTCCTCATTTGTACGATGCTATTTAGATTCTGCAGTGCTCCAAATTCAAACAGGACCCGCACCTTTGCCAACCAGGGTGAAGCCGCCCTGCCCTCCCGCCCTCCCGCCCAGCTCCCAGGGCTGTGGCAGGCTGTGGCACCCGCCTCTTATTTACCTGCATTGACCTTACAGCGGCTCAGAGCTCCATTCAGCAGAGCTGTCTCCTGCCAAAGCCGTGACAATTTCTTAGCTCCAGGCGGAGACAGACCACAGATGGCTTAATTTAGAAGCATCTCAGAAGGAGTTTCTTGCTCCACAGCTCTTCAGCCTTTGACTCCGGGGGTCTGCGGGGTCGTGACCACACAGGGGCTCAAGGCCTGACTTGTAATGAGGCTCATCTGCGGCTGAGCTGCTCTTGTGGGAGGGGGAGCGAGCATGCGGGAGGGGGACAATCTTGCAGGCCCTGACTTCCTCTCCCGCACTCACCAGCACGTATCGGCAGGCAATGGAGCTCTTCCGGAGAGCCTGAGACAAGGGCAAGTCCCGCAGCCCTGGCTTCGGTCCGTGAAACCCTGGGCAGGTGACTTAACCTCCTGGTGCCTCCACTTTCCCATCTGTAAAATGGAGACAGTGACGGTGCCGACCTCACTGGGGCATTCCGAGGCTTGTGTGAGGTCAACACTCAGCACCTGGCAAGTAGCAAGGCTGTGCTTGCTCCAACGCTGCCGATGATGAGAGGGGGCTGAACACGCCAGTTCAGGGCCTTCGGGACAAATTTTGCAGAGAGGCGCCCAGCTGTGTGGCCTTGTGCGGACTGGAACTCCCCTCTCCGGTTTTTGGTTTGGGATTCGGGTGCAGAACAGGCCCAATCTCCCTTCTCTTTCTGAAGGCCCCTCCCACCTGGCGGAAGCTTTTGCCTGAGTTCACGGTCAGGAGTCCACGGGTCCCGGCACCAGAGCATCCCCACTGGTGTTGGCCTCCATGCTTAGTACCTGGCCCGGCCGGGAGGCGTGACCCGCCCGCCTCTGATGACGCCACTTCCCCTCGGCCCCACCCCCATCTCCCTCCTGCCCGGGCAGTTCAAGTCCCACCTGGCCCAAGGAGCCGGACCACCTGAGGCCACTTGGTTCATTCATCACTCATTCCCTTGTTTGTTCACCCAGCTGACCTGGATCAAACATTTCTTAAATGCCAGGCACCGTGGGTCCCCAGGGACCAGGCTGGGAGCAGACCCTGCCTCACAGAGGCTGGGTGTTTTCTTGAGTTCCCTGCTTGGATGAGATAACTCCATGAGATTCCACTGGGGATGGGAATTCCTCAGTGGCAGAGACTGCAGGCGACAGGCTTTCTGTCTCCCCCAGTGCCAGCCCAGTGGGTGACAGCGGTGTGTGGCCAGTCACTGGAGAGAGCCTCTCACGCCCGACACACCCCTTAGAAAACCAAGGCGGAGATGGACCTTGCAGTTCTGAAGTGCAAGGGCTGTGTGCTCAGCAGTGCCTGGCACACAGTAGGTGCTTAGTCAGTATTTTTTAGATAGAGGGGCGAATGAATGTTTCTGCCTTGGTGAAGTTTCTAAGTAAATGGAGATTGCAAAAAATGAAAATTTCTAATCGGGCTTCTCTTTTGTCCACGGGTGATCAAGGGCTTCCCTCCTCCCGCCGCTGCCTTGCGAGGCAAGATGTGTGAGCCAAGGACCCTCCCGCACTGGCGGGCAGCGCCCTGCATGCCTATCGGTCGCAGGCATGGCTTGAGGGCAAATTGCCACAAACCCGGCTTAAAGCAATAGAAGTTTATTGCCTCACAATTCTGGAGGCCAGAAATCCGAAATCAAGGTGTGGGCAGGGCCACGCTCCCTCTGAGGGCTCATGGGGAGGGTCCCTAGTGCCTCTTCCAGCTTCTGCCGCCTCCCAGCGCTGCTCGGCTGTGGCTGCATCTCTCAATCTCTGCCTCCATCTTCACGCGGCCGCCCTTGTGTCTTCTGTCCCTTATAAAGTGCTCGTGATCGGATTCGGGGCCCACGTGAATAAGTCAGGATGATCTCCCCTCAAGATCCTTAATTACATCTGCAAAGACCCTTTTCCCAGGTGAGGTCGTGCTCACAGTTCTAAGGGTTAGGACATGGACATGTATTTTGGGGGTCGTGGTTCAACCTACTACTAATACAATGGCCAAAGAGGGGCGTGTGGAGAGGGGGAGGTGGGCTGCAGAGCCACACTTCCCTGTGAAGAGCCTGGAGCTCGGAGGGGCAGAGACAGAGCAGTGGTGGCCGGGGCTTGAGGGAGGGGAAGGCAGGCGGCTGTCGCGCTGAGCATGCAGTTTCAGTTACGCAAAATGAGTACGTTCTCGAGATGCCTGGACGGCACCGTGCCTACGGTTAACAGCAGTGCATACGCCGTATCCTGCGCTTAAACAATTTGCAAGAAGGGTGGATCTCATGTTACGAGTTCCTACCAAAAACAAAAACAAAAATCCCGACAGGGCACGGGGAAACTTTTGAAGTGATGGATATTTTTATCACCTTGACTGTGGTGATGGTTTCATGGGTGTTTGCGTATTCCCAGACTCTTCAAACTGTATCCGTTAAAATGTGCACAGGCTTTATCTATCAGTTACCTCTCAATAAGGCTGTTAAAAAAATTTTTTAAAAAGGAAAATTATAATGACAGTGACATTGTAACAATATAGAAGGTTATTTTCACATGTTAAGCATTTTGCAAAACTAAATTATTGTTATTACTAGTGTGAAAAACATGCATATGAATAAAACGCCTGTGTTCTAAAAAACAAGCAAACAAACAAGCAAAAAGACACGCTTGGTGACTGGCCACCAGGAATAACACTATTGCTAATCTGAATGTCACTCAAGACCACGGAGACCTGAGGCCCAGGCTGGCTGGCGCTGGGACCCTGGTGCCCGGGCTCCCTGAGCATCTCCAGCTGCCCTGGGGGTGTGAAAGTCACTTGCCAGAGGGCACAGAAAGGTGTCCCCTGAAAGCCCTTTGTTTACTGGCTCTTTGCTACCTGCACAGGGAGCAGGGGCTTCTCCCTTCTCTACAACTTTAGTGAGGCCACTTGGGGACTTTCCTGAAATGTGGAGATTGAGCCAATGTGGAGATTGAATCACGGTGTGGCTGATCACAATGAGAAGAGCCCCCACCTTTAGCCCTGGGTCCAGTGGGCGCCAGGTGCCTGTTAAGGTCCCGCACCGGTGAGCTCAGTGGCTTTGGAGTTGGGCTCTGAGGCCTCCCTGGGTGACTGGAGCCCCAAGGCAATTCTAGCGACCCAAAAAGTCCCACCCCCAGGCTGGGGCTGAGGCTGGGTAATGCTGTCACGGAGGGTCCACAGGGGGACATGCAACGGTCCCGTGAACCTCCTGAAATGACCTGCACTGGTTGTTATGTCAGAACTTGGGGGTGTTTTCCTCCCAGAGGACGGGAGTCCGGGGCTCTCCCGGAGTCCCCCGAGTCTACATCCCCTGGGAGTAAAGAATGTGACCATGGCTGGAATAACTGAATCTGCTCATCACATGTGATCGCTACGGGTTTCCAACAAGCTTCCACAGCCCCTCGCTCCTCACCTCCGTGAGTGAGGTGCAGGGAGCACCCCGCACACAGCTGAGCGGCAGCCATGGTGGAATGTTCCAGAAAGAGTCCAGAACCTACAGCTTGGGGTCCTAAAGCAGAGTGTCTCCGCCACCCGTCCCCGTGGGGCCAATCCTGCACCGAGCTCTGCTCTGGGCCTCAGCTTGCTCATCTGTAAAAGGACAGACACAACCCAGGAGGCTCCACTGGGCCCCGAGCAGAGACTTTTCCCCGGGAGTTCCTCCTTGTCTTTCCCCGACTTGCTTTAGTATCTCATCCCTTCCCCAGCTGGCCTTTCTCACCTTTCGTCACCCTAAGGCCGCCTGCCACACCTTGGGCTCAGCTGAACATTCCCAGGTGGCCCGTCCTGGCCTGGATCCCCTTGTGGCTCTCCCGGGGCGGGTCCTGCTCCATCCTGAAGCCACTGAGAGCCTCCGGTTGCTCCTGCAAATCCAGACGGAACCTGCCCTGCCCTCCGCCTCCCCACCCGGTCCCCTCCTGAACCCTCACGGAGCCCCAGGGCCGCGAACACGCTGCCCCTGCCGGGGAAACCCCTGCTCACCTGTCGAGACTCCCTGCACCCCCCCTCACCTGTGCTGTCACCCCACACTCTCTGGCCCCCTGGCAATCGTCAGGAAATGGGATGAAAAGCTCCCGGAGAGCAGAGCTGAGTCTCTCCAGTTCACTGCTGTCTCCCCCGCGCCTGATACAGAGCTGGGCTCGGTAAACGTGCAGACAGATGGACGGACGGACGGATGGATGGATGCAGTGATGGACGAGAGAGCCGAACCCCTCTACCCTGTGCCTCCCTTAGGTTCCCCTAAAGGAGAGATGCAGTTAGGAGGATGTGGCCCTCAGGTACTGAGTTGGAGGTGACGTAGCGGACACAGTGGTCACCAGGAGACAGGAGGAGGCTTCCCTCGCCTCCGTTTCTTGAGAAGGAAGGGCAGACTGAGACGCTGATCATGTCCAGCCTTAACTGAAGAGGCTCCCACTCCTTGGATCTGTCTCTCTCAAATGTTTTTTTGGGTTTTTTTGTTTTTGTTTTTTGGAAGGGTGAAGTGATGTGTTCTTGAGCTCTGGTTCTGGTACTGTTGAGGGCTGGCACCTCGACCCCCACAGTGCTGCCACTGGGCCGGAGGGCAGTGACAGACGGGGCCAGCCGTTCCCCCAGGAGCAGGCGGCTTGTTAGGGTGTTTAAGTGCTGTGTGAAGGATGGCGCTGGCTCCCAGGTCCCACTGCACGGGGATCTGGTCGTTGCTGGGTGACATCTGCTCTGCGTACATCCTCCCCAGCCACGAGCTGGGCAGAAGGGAGGAAGGACCCCAGGCAGCACACCCCACTCGGCACCAGGAAGCTCACTGCACTCACTGTTACTTCCTGCCCTCTTCACGCCGTTTTTATTAAGTCTCTGAGATCGAGATGGGGGCGGGTAAGGGGCGGGCGCCACAGAAGACCTGGCTCACCCTCCTGCTCTGCGCTCTGTCCACAGGTGGGCCGGCATCTCGATACCTTCCCCACCGAGGCCGATCGCCAGAGGGCGTTAAAAGCCCACCGGGAGGAGCACGCTGTGCGCCAGGGCACCCTGCGGATGGGCAACTACACCCACCCCTAGCCCCTCGCCTGCCGCGGGAAGCCTCCTTGGCGCCGTGGATATTCCCTGACAGACCCTCCTTTCCTGCCCCAACTCCTACACCACTCCTTGTTCGTGCAGGCCCTGCGGCTGCTGCGAGGACCTGATTCAGGTCTTTGGTTAATTATTTTTGGTAAGAGTCTCCCCTCTTTAGGTTAGCCAGCACTAGTCTTGCCATGGCCCCAGTGACCCTCCCTGGGGACTCCTCCTCCTCCCTCTCGGGCAGGCTCACCTGCCTCTCTTCTCGAGCCCACAGCTGACAAGATAAACCCAAATTACAAGGCAGTTTTTCAGACTCCAGGCTCAGGGTCGATTCCACGGCTCTGCCCATTAAGTGTTAAGAACAACCCGTGTATTTCCTGCAGAAAGCGTGACAGTGACATGCTTTGAAAGCCCTCATTTCATATTCCAAACATGAGTTTTAATTGCTCTTTTTGGGATGCCTGATGTCTCACCACGGCAGTATTATCTCTCTGGGACCCCTGACAGTAGGAAGAGCCAATGGTTCATTACTCAGGCCTGTCCCCTTCCTCAGCGCAGCGGCCCTGTCAGTCTCCACCGGGGTAGACTCAGGTCGGTGGCCCGTCCCCGGGGAGGGAGCCTCGTCGGGTGGCCGGCAGACTAAGCTACACAGGCCGCAGAACTTCCCTGCCAGACGCCTGGGAGCTTCCTCACTCCGTCTTCCTACGTGTTCTTTGGCCTCCCACAAATCATATGCTGGTCTATTTTAAATTTAAAATGCTACTTGTCTCCCTCCTCTTGTGTCTTTATTTGAAAACCAATAAGCCCATAACTGGTGAGTGAACCAACCTAAGATTCATCAGACGACGGTGCGACCTCACGGACACTTTTCAAGGTAGGCGGGTGCCTCCAAGGCATCCTAACAGTGCCTTTTCTGAGGGAAGCGACACCTCCAGTGTTGAATTCCGGTTCTCGTCTGAGGATGGCCAAGAGTTGATCTTCAGCCTGGCGCTCTCCCCTGAACCCCAGTTCACGCCTCCAACAACTGCTGGCGTGGATCCTCCACTCGGGTGCTGGTGCTCATCTCTGACCAACACGGCCGAGACAGAACACCGATTTTCCCACCCAGCGTGCTTCTCCCTCCGTCTTTCCCATTTCGTAACGGAGACCACCATGCCCCCGCCGCTGGGGCCAAACACCCTCACTGCTCCGCTGCCTCCATTTCTCACATCTAGCCCAGCAACAAGCCTGCCAGCGACACTTCCAGAACGTGCCCGATCCATCCACTCCCGTGCCCCAAGCCCTGGCCCTTGTGGGGAAAGAGTGAGGTAACAAGCATCCTCACTCTTCTAGGCTGCAGCCACCCTGATGCCTCCCGACCCGCTCAGAGTGGCCGGCCTGGCGCGGGAGGGCAGGGTCCGCGGGCCTGGCCCCAAGCCGGGCAGCCGCATGCAACGCCGTCCGCCAGAACCGAAGCCTGGCTCTGCCTCGAGGCCTCTGTGTGATCTGGGCAAGGGTCCTAGCCGCTCACTCGGTGCCTCCCCTGTGAGACAGGCCCCCCAGGCTTCCTGGCACTAAGGCAGATCAGGAGCACACGAAAGGACGTGAATTGCCGTTTCACATTTCGGGAAAGCACACGGAAGAGGGGCAACCCCCAGAGCCCTGGCAGTGACTGAGGGACAGGGGCAGGTGCACAAAGGGTCACAAGGCTTTGCGTCCAGATATGTCAAGAAAGTGAAGGTGTCTTGAGTGGAGCCCACTGCTTTGCTCAGAAACCCCCATGGGAAGGGGAAGGAGGCACATCTGGAGGCAGAAGAGTTTTCTGAAGGACCCAAAATGGGGCCCTAATCACCAACGGGTGGGGCAAGTCCCCTGTGGCAACGAGAGAGATGTCCCCTGTAAGTGGCCCTCCCGGGCCCTGACAGAGGCGGAGAGTGTGGGCTCAGCCAGGAGCGGCTAAGGGAAGTCTCTCGTCTGTCCAGTACTCCTCACCTCACGCGCCGTGGGACTCGCTAGGGCTGTGACAGATGCCCTGGGAGCACCACCCCGGACGCTCTCTGGAGTCCCCTGGGTGCTCCGGTGCAGGCCGGCCTCGGCTCTGGATGGAGGGAACCTCAGCTCCTTGTCCTACAGCGCCACCCGCTGGCGAGTCTGAGTCAGAGGCCACAGAGGTTCCTGGCCCTTCCCTCCCCGGCTTCGTTCGTCCCTCGTGGATGATTTGTGCCTGCACAAAGCCCCGGGTCTGCTTCTGGTCTGATCCCGCCTTCCTGGGTATCCTGCCACAGTTGGGCTGACCCTGCCTGGGGGCCCTACCACTGCCTGCTCTTCATGACCCGGATACAGTCCCCGAGGGGCCCAGCCCGAGGGGTCGCGGGTGTCATCTTGGCAGTCTCCCTCCATTGCCATCCCCCAACTTCACAGAGGGACAAGAGATGGTGACAGCAGCCCGAGTCCATGCGATGAGCGAGACCACACGCTATCCCAGGCCACTACGTGTTCCAGAGGCTGCCCCCTAACTACTTCTCAATTAAAGATGGACAGAAATGGGTGAGCCCAGCTTTCCATCCCAAGTCCTCCTAATCACACACCAACAAGTGCCACGTGAGGTGGGTGTCAGCAGATGCACGACCTTGTGCCCCTGTTTTGGCTAATTTCATGTAGGGACATTCTACCTCCTGGTTGGGCTTCTTAGCAACAACTCTCCATAGGAGGAGATTTAACCAAACAGTGAGGCCCACGTGTGCTGTCTCCATGAGCCATAAGGAGGTGGCTGCCCTGGACCCTCACCTGGTCTACTTGAAATTCTCTGAAGTCCCCTCCAGGTGAGGGGACACAGTGCTGTGCTGATGTGCCCTTGGCGGCGGGCGGGGGTGGTGGCAAGTGCCCAGCTGGGGTGCGAGAGCAGCCCTGAGAGGGGGTCTTTGGGAAAGGGACTTATGAAGACAGAAGGGGCTTGAAACCACGTAGGGCTGCCAGAAAAAGCAGGGGATTGTGGAGCTACTTAACAGCAAGCCCAGGGTGGGAACAGACCTCCTGGACAGAAGCTCTCCCTGCACACAGACCCACTGACTCCAGGCTGTGTCCAGATTTTTAAACTAGAGCCCGAACCTCATTCACTCTCTCCCTATTTCCCTCTCTTCCCCACCCCTTATCGCTATCGCTATCGCTATCTCAATCTCTCAGATATAACCAGAAGAAAGGAGTCTGGCTGTGGCGCAGGGTGTTTATCGGGCGGTAGGCACGAGCCCACGGCCATGTCTGTTGCTGCCTGGCGGGGCTCCTAGAAGCCTGAGGAGGAAGCCCAGCTCACAGGCTACGGATCCAATTTCAGTTCCCGGGGAGGTCCCTGGATCCAGAGGGCGAGGGTTTGGCTCTTTTATTCGCCCACCCCAGCGTCCCAGTTAGTGCTGGTTTGGAACAACAGCTGTCGGGGGCCAGAGAAGGCTCATCTCACGCAGCAGGCACCCAGCCCGGTCGCGGGAGCCAGGCGGGTCTGTCTCCAGGGAAGCACCTTCTCTTGCCTTTATCCTCATGGACCCAAACATCCTTTTTACTGCATTTCTTTTTACTTGGGAAATGCTTTGATGCTTGAAATCATTATTAAGGGGAGGGGGGAGAAATTAGGTTGTCTTTTTATACAGGTCCCTAGAACTGAATGCAGGAAACTTATAAACTTGAACCCACACAGGGGAAATGATCTATGAAGGGGATTGAGATGGAGGGCACCACCGCATTCTGTGAGCTCCATGGGGGGGGGGGCTCTCTGTCACGGTCTCCATGACTCGCCAGCATCTAGCACGATGCACAGGACAGGGCGTGTGCTTGGAAGGAAGGAGGGAGGGAAGGAAGAGAAGGAGGGAAGGAAGAAGGAAAGGAAAAAATACGTTCTCTTCCCGGTTTCAGGAGCTCCACGGGGTTTTTAGTTAGACACAAATGGTTGAGAACAGTGTGACCTCGACGCCCACAAGTTGTCCAAATCCTTGTCCAACCCATCTGTTTGCAGAACAGAGAAATATGAGCGCCCAGCGCTGGCCTATATCATCCCAATCCTCTGCCCACTTCACCTTAAAAACTGGTTTTGGTGGAAGGCCCTGGGCACAGGTGGGTGCTGACTTTTCTAGAGAGGGCCGGGGAGACAAGTCCTCGGGCTCTAACTTGCCAGAGGAGAAAAGCTCCAGCTACAGTGCTGCAAACTGTGAACTGCTGTTCTTCGGGGCCCCAGCCGGTGCGAAGGTGCCTCGCTCTGACCCCGTGATGTGGGCAACATCATCTTCATCCTACAGCTGGGAAAAAGCCACTCAGAAAGCAGCAATTTGCTTAAAATAAAAAAAAGAAAAGAATAGAAAAGAAAAGAAATGGGACTACAGGTGTGCACCACCACTCTTGGCTAATTTAAAATTAAAAAAAAATAAGGGTTCCATGGTGTAACGGTTAGCACTCTTGACTCTAAAAGAAAAAAAAGAAAGAGATCTGAAGGTCACAGAGCAGGGCCTGGACTAGGGTGAAGGGGAGAAGCACTTGCCTAAAGCACAAAATTTAAGGGGGCGCCAAAAACTTGATAACCAAGACAAATGATATTTTAATATAATTTTTTTTTTGAGACAAAGTTTCACTCTGTCACCCCTAGGTAGAGTGCCAGGGCATCCTCATAGCTCACTGCAACCTCCAACTCCCGGGTTCAAGTGATCCTCCTGCCTCAGCCTCCTGAATAGCTGGGACTACAGGCACAAGCTATGACACCCGGCTAATTTTTTCCTATTTTTGTTAGAAATGGGTCTTGCTCTTGGGTCTTGAACTCCTGAGCTCAAGCGATCCTCCCGCCTTGGCCTCCCAGAGTGCTAGGATTACAGGCGTGAGCCATTGCACCCTGCCTTTAATACAATATTTTTAAATCAAAATTTAAAAATCCATGGTGGATAAAATGCCAACATTTAAAATAAAGACTTACGTGACTCACCTCATTTGCTTTACCGTAGTTCCAGCCCTGGATTCTAGAGCCAGGATTCTAACTCAAGTCTGGTGAGTTCTGAGTCTGTATCCTTAACCACCCAGGCCTCAGGCATAGGAGACCCAGCCAATCAGAAGCTTGAATGGTGTCCTTTAAGCCACAATTCAAATGGGAGCAGAGACCACCTAGGATTGCTCTCAAAAGGCTTTGAACAGACCTCTCTGAGGCTCTGCCCGCTGAGCAAGGTGAGCAAAACCAGCAAAACCAGCCCCTTCTCTAGCTCCAGGGCTGAGGGGTATCAGTGCAGACAGAGGAGGCACTGGGACAAGGAGTGTTGGCAAAAGCCATGGCGTAGCCAGAGGCACAAGCTCTCTCCATCCCTGACTCAAAGCCAAACCCAAGCCAAGATCCCCAGGTGGAGAAGAAGGGCATAGATTCTACACCATGGCCTCTCCCACCCTTGCGTCTCCCCACCTCACCGTGTGAATGCCTTTGTACCAAAGGGAAGGCGGAGGTCGCCACAGCTGAGATGAGCTGTCCAGAGTGGGAGCAGCCAGGGCCTTCTGAGGGCTTCTCCAGGAACCTGCCTGCCCCAGCCCTGGAGAAGAGCAACGGCTCCTTCTTTGTGGTCCTCTCTCTGTGGGTGAGTGGTCTTGGACCTTCTAGGCCTCTGGGTCCATCAAGAAGCTAAAGGTTTAAAAGAAAGCAATCTCAAAGGACCAGCAGGCATTTGAAGCAAGAGATTTCAAGAGAAAGTGGGCAGCTGGGGTGGGGGCTGGGGTCCTGAAAAGAGAGCCCAGAACAGGGGACTTGGATGCAGGAGGGGAGGGCAGTTCTGGGTCGTTGGTGAAGACTGAGTAGTCCTGGGAGCCCGGCCCTAGAAGTGCCCTGATAACACTAATTTCCTTTCCTTTCCTTCCGGCCCCCACACCCTTGCCCCTCAGCCAGCCCCTGGGGAGGGGGCCAAGAACTGCTAAGGGCAGGGGGCCAGGGCTGGGGCTGGGGCTGGGGAGAGAGGTCTGCCTCCTGCCATGTAACAGGAGCTCAGGGAGGTTAGGCAACTTGCCAAGGTTCACATCCAGCTCCTCTGGACCTCAAAGCCCTAATACCCCACCATGTCCAACCACGCTTCCTTCCCAGAGGGTGCGGTGGATCAAGGATCCCCTGAATATTCAGGAAAATGCCAATTCCTGGGCTCCTTCACAGCTAGACAAGAGCCAGGTGAGCCTACACAAGCCTCTCAGGCTGTGGCCAGGCTGAGATGCAAGAACCACCCAGAGATGGAAAAGAAAGCGGAGGCGGCGCTGGTGGAGCTGGAAGTCCCCAAACAGGAATAAAGCCATGTTAGCGAGAGGGCTAAATCCTAGGGTAAACTCCAAAGGAGCTAAATCACATAGCATGCTTTATAGCATAATAGTGGCAGTAATTCAATACTAATGATAGCATACTAACGACCCGTTGATATTCTTGGGCCCCAAGAAGTGCAGCGAAGCCGGCCAGTTCTGCAGGCGGCAGGGCCCACGCTGGTCCTTTGGACCGCGCGAGGTTGCGGTTGCCCCTGCTCCCTGCTCCGGCTCTGATCTGGCCACAGCACCCAGCGTCTTCCCAGGGTTCACTCTTGCTGGGTCTGGGATCCAAACCCCAGCACAGGACCCAGAGGCCAGAAAAGGTTCCAGCGCTGCCGGCTGCGCGTCCGCTGGGCCAGGGCGCTCAGGACGCTCCCACTAGCGGAGGACGCTCTTGGGGCCTGGTCCATTCCATCCATCTTCGCCCAAGGGCGAAACCGCCGCTAACAGCTGGAGGGAAGGAGAGTCCTGTCTACCTAAGCGGGGACCTAGGGTGCTCCCAGGAAGATGAGATCCTCCCGGGGTGTGAGGCGCAGGCCAGGAGGAGCAGGGGAGGAGTGGGCGCCTGGGAGGGAAGTGGGGTCTCCAGAGGCGCACGGAGCAGGAGCAAGGGCCAAGCTGGGGGCTGGCCTGGAAGGGCCAGGGCAGCCCCCCTCCCTCGTGATTTATGGTCCCCTCCCCATCTACCAAACTGAAATGAACGACCGCCGGCTCTGCAACACCGCGGGAGGTGCCCACGACAGCCCCACCGAGCCAGGGCCTGGGGGCCCCGCCTTCCCGACAGCTTGCAGACGAGCCGGGCCATCCCCGGGGAGCCGCCTGTCCTCGCCCCCAGCCCGGCCGGCGGCGGGCCGCTTCCAATCTGCCGGCGGGCGCAGGGGGAGAGCGCGGGGCCGCGCGTGAGGCCACCGCCGACCTCGCCAAGGAAGGAGAAAGTTTCTGCTCCACCTGGACGCCCGGGGCTGCCCCAGGCGGGCCCCGGGTTTGGGGGGGGGTTTGGGTGCCTCAGGATTCCGCTGCGGCCTCAGAAGCTGAGCCTGATGCGGGGGCCAAGGTGGTTTTCTGGGGTCGGGGAGGGGGAGGCAGGACCACGAGGGGCGCGCTGGGAAGGCCGGCGAAGGGCCCTGAGGCCCGCCACATCCCCACTGCAGGCTCTGCTCCCTGCGCGCTTTGGCCACAGACCGGGTCACGATCGAACCCTGGGGCTGGGCGCAGAGCACGCGCTTCATTGCGGTCTGCGCCGTCCTGGCCCCGGAAAGGCGCGGCACTAGAGCTCCAGGGCGCAATGGGGGGCGAGGGGGCGCGTCATTCACAGTGAGGTTAGGGTTCCAGCGCCGCCGTGAAAATACAGCCTGGGGAGCTCCGGCTGCGCGAGTGAGAAGCCGTTCACAGACGTCTACACCCGCACTCCTACACTCCCACTCCGAAGGTCTTGCGCGTTCCCTTTCGGAGGTACGAAAACCCGGTCCTCCAGGGACGTGCATCCAGGAGACGCCATCGGCTGGGGAGCGGACTCACTGCTTCTTTGTCCGTCGCGCTGCCTCCCTCCGGCCGCACGGACTTCTCAGGGTCTCCCTAACGCCCCAGACGCGGTCTTCCCGCGTTACCCACCCTTGCCCGAGAGCGAAGCTGTCGCTCTGGTCACTTCCCGGGCGGACACCAGGCTTTCCCCACCCGCCAGGCCCGCCAGGCCCAAAGCGGCCGGGAAGGGAGGGCTGAAAATTGTCCTACGCGGGAAACATCTAGAACCCAACAGAAAAGCCCCGAAAACAACGTAACAAATTAAAATTTCTTCCCCACACTGGAGAAGGGGTTCTCGGTACACGGGCACTTCTTGCTCCGCCGGGTTTAGTCCCTTTCTGGTGCTGGAGGAAGAAACAGGGAGAAAAAGGACCTACGACATACCTGCGGACAAATAATTGAGTAATTGTGGGAAAGGGCCAGGGGACACTTGAAAACGCAGCCGCGTGTCCCAGCCCACCGGTGGCGGCCGCGGCTCCGGCCCCTCCCCGCCAGCGTGCCCCCACCCCCGCCCCACCGGTCACCCTCAGGAGCTGCATCCCCCGCCTAATGAAAGCAAACCGTGTGGAAATCGCCGGTAAACAGTTGGGTCTGTGCTGTAATTAATTCAGTGTCTCTTTTAATCAAACTGAAAGGGAACCGGGCAGCGGCTTGCGGAGCCGTGACATCACCCCCAAAATCGACGGAGCCAATCAGCGTCATCACTCCGGGGACACGTGGGCGCGTCCCCTTTAAAAAAAACACAACACAACGAAAAAAAAAAGAAACAACAAAAAAAACCCCAGCCCCAAAGTAAAAGTGACACAAGTTGCTTTTTTAAAGGAAGGGGGGGAGGAGAAGGCGCGCGCGGACCGGCCGCGAGCGCAGCGGAGGAGCCGCCGGCGCTGTCCGCGGTGCTGACGGCCCCCGGCGCGAAGGGGCGCGAGCGAGGACCTCCGGGCCAGGTGCAGCGCGATGAGCCGAGGGCCGCCGCCGCCGCTAGCCGCGGTGCTGATGCCACCAGGTGCGCTCTCTTCTTCTGCCGGCTGGTAGAGCGGCCCCGGCCCGCCGCTATCCACGGTGCTGATCCCGCGCCCTCGGCCACCGCTTGCCTGGAGGAAGCGTGCGGTTTGGATTTTTAAAAAGCCATTCTTTATTTAGATTGCAACATCCTCGCGTTTCTTCCGTGCCAAAGGGGCCCTCAGGCCGTCCGTCTCCCCCTTGGCTCTCCCCAACTTGGCGCGCCCTCCCTCCCATTCCTCCCTGACACTCCCACCCCCCCCCCTCGGCTCGGCAGCTCGGCGGCGCGATGCTGCAGAAGACGCGCTGAGCCCTTTTGGATCTAATGCGCAGAGGAGGTTGGCCCAGAGCTCCTGGGCTCCCCCAAGGCTGAACTCCGTCCAAGGTGCCCGCAGGCTCCCTGCCCGCCTTCCCCATGCCAGCCCGCAGCTAGGGGCAGGGGCAGCGGCGGCTGGGGTTGGGGGTGGGTGGGGAGCTTTTGGGGAGGACAGGTCGCAGCTTGGCTATGGAAGGCTCCAATGGCTTTGGGATCGACTCCATTCTCTCCCACCGCGCGGGCAGCCCCGCCCTTCCCAAGGGGGACCCCTTGCTCGGGGACTGCCGTTCGCCCCTGGAGCTGAGTCCACGCTCAGAGAGCAGCAGCGACTGCTCTTCGCCAGCCTCTCCAGGAAGGGACTGTCTGGAGACAGGCACCCCACGGCCTGGTGGGGCACCCGGCCCAGGTTTGGACTCCCACCTGCAGCCCGGGCAGCTCTCAGCGCCGGCCCAGTCGCGCACCGTCACCTCCTCCTTTCTGATCAGGGACATCCTTGCCGACTGTAAACCACTCGCGGCCTGTGCACCCTACTCTAGCAGCGGGCAGCCCGCAGCCCCTGAGCCTGGGGGCCGTCTTGCGGCCAAGGCTGGGGAGGACTTTAGAGACAAGCTGGACAAAAGTGGCAGCAATGCCTCGTCAGACTCCGAGTATAAAGGTAAGAAAACGGGCGGTGAAAACTTACGGGGGAATGTTATATATCTAAAAACTGGTATTTAAAACTTGTGTGCACACACTCGGGGACATGCACATGCTCGCCTTGGAGCTCTCCCAGGGCTCGGGGTTGAGCAGCCGGTTTGGTGCAAACGTTTCAGCGGGTCCTGTGGTCCTGCCTTTGGGCAACAGAGTCCGGTGGAGAGAGCAGGAGTCAGGGAGGGATACAGTGCCTGAGGAGAGATTCCCCAGAATGTACAAAGCAAACTTCCTCAACTTCAACTGGGCCACCATCCTTCCCGCGGTGCCGGTGGGCAGGAGCGGGTTCCTATCAGAACAGTGGCGCTCTGGGAAGAGCCCTTGCAGAAACCATGGCAGACCCAAAGGGTCATTTAAAAGAGGGAAAACCTAGCAGGAAAATTTCAGCTGGAGCCCTGAGAACAGTCAGAATTTTCTGCCCCTTAATGTAAATTTCAAGACAGGAAGAGAAACTGGGCTTTCCCTCCCACTGGGCCCAGCAGGACCTGGGTCCTGTGAATCATGCAAAAGAAAACACTCACTTCAAAGTAGCAACGGCAGCCAGGCAGGCAGGTTGGTTCAGAGGTCTGGTGGTGAGGAGAGCACCCTGAACCCACCCAGGAGTTCTCCCTGAATTTGATTTTAAGTATGGTGTGCAATAAACTCCAGGTTGTATTCAGACCTAGAAATTCCTGAGTAACCAGTTTCCCCCTCTGTTGGGGTTGCTGCCCCTTCACTTGTCTTTTTGTTTGTTCCTTTTTCATTCTGTTTTAACTAAGGAGCTGAGATCAGGATTAAGAGGAAAGAGGGAAGGAAGGAAAGGAGGAAAGAAGAAAAAAAGGAAAGAGGAAGAGAAGAAGGAGTTTCCTAATTTTGTTTCTGATCCCTAGCCACTACCTCTGCTTTAGCTGTTTGTTGGGGCCAGAGGCACAAACTTCTTTCCAAGGAAGAAGTCAAGAGGCAGATGTGAGGAGAAGTATCAGGGCTTCGGGGGAGAGAGCCCTGTGTCTCCATCCAGCAGAAAGCTAGAAGCTGGCAGAGGCTGTTCAGAGATCTTTCATATATTTAATTCCCAGAACCTTTTTCAGGAGGCAAAATTTGCCTATAAAGGCAACTTCGTTATTGTTCTGGGGTTCCCACAGTTCCTGGCCCCTATTGTACCAAGCCTTCACAAACAGTTTGGGAAGGTTCATTGAACACTGTCCTCCCAACTAAGAATTCGTTTGCAGACATGTCCTGACTCCAAACCAAAACCCATTTGGGGTCCCACTCCACCACCCATTTCTGTCCACTTCCCCCATGTGAATGGCTGAGCCTCCTTCAGCTGGGCTGGGCCAGTGTGCCTGGAAAATGGGCAGGTTGAACTGGAGCATCTGGGACGAGACCCAGAGGCATGTGGGTGGTGGGAGCCCCGCACCTCAGCCCAGCTCCTCTTGCTCCCCCACAAGGCCTGTTAAGAGCAGCAAAGAAAAACTTGCCCAGGTGTGGACAGGAGGGTTAGGAAGGCGATGTGAATATATATATTTATAATACTATGTTTATTATTTACAATTTGCAATAATACCCCAGCTTTAAGGTTAGAGCAAGGGGCAAGAATCTCCACCCTCACATGCTAATGGCTGGTGGTGGCAGCCGTGAAACAGTTTGGCTCTTGGCTCCTTTTATTTCTTTGCTCCCAGGTAGGATTTTGAGGAGAGGTTTCATTTATGGTAATTGGAATATCAATCTTCTCCTCCTGTCCCCGATGTTATCTGATCAGGGAGATGACAAGGGCCGGCCGGCCACTATCCCCTAAATAGGTTTGGAGCAGAGGGGATAGAAGGTCTCCCCCAACCCCCACCCCTAGGCGATGCTGCCTTTGCACCTACAAAGCCTCGAGTGAAAAAAGATGTAGGAACATCGAGCAAGGCTGCGTCTGGAGCCAGCGCTTCTCAGAGCCCGAGTCAGGAAGCCTGCCTGAAAGAGACACACACCGAGCCCATCCGTCCGAGGGGGCATTTAAGCCTGTAAATTCCCCAGCCACCTCCCAAGATAAGTCATTTCCTCCAAGGCAGGGACGGGGGAAGGCCAGTCTCATCCCAAGTTTCTGGTCAAAAGCTCCTCAAACATAATATTTAAAGAAACTGAAACCGGGTTCGGAAAGTGAAACTCGGCAGCCGTAGTGGCTGGAGCCAACGTCCACGGAGAAAGCAAACGAGTGCTCTGCTCCACACAGGCAGGGGTGGTGGCCCTCGAACTCTGGGACATTGAAATGTACCCTCCAGACCAGAGTCTGGAAAGCCGCTGGGCTGATCCTGTCCCCGAGGCTAAGGCAGAGCAGAGCGGGCCCAGATTGTGCACCCACAGGCTCCACGGAGTGACTGGAGAGAAACCCCAGTAGCTGACCCTTTCCTCCTGACACGCAAGCTCAACACCCTCGCCCCCACTTCAGACCTCAGCCCTGAGAAGTGGGGGGTTTTCATAAACACTCCTGGTAATTAGGTCAAAAAGTACGATTTCTGCGATATCAAGTTTGAGGTTCGGATGATTATTTCCTCCAACTTGTTTAAATTGCCTGCCTCTGTGGACAGAGCTCGAGTTCCCCCCATCCTAACACAGGCCCATCCCCTGACCGGGGCCATGACCAGACGTGCGGAGCGGCGGTCGGTCGGGCAGGGGCAGCCGCAGGGGCCTGGAGGATGCGGGAGAAAAGCGTCGCCGAGGTTTCCGGCGAGCGCTCTCCTCGCTCAGCCGCCTCCGCGCACCCAGTGCCCGCACCCTCCCGGCAGCCAGCGCGGCCTTTCTGGTTGAAGCCTTACTCCCCAGTGGCTCAATTAACTGGATTATTGTTTCCTAGGGAGAGAAATCAACTTGCATTCAGCTGAACCCTGTCACTGAAAAGCCACACACAATGAAATTCAGCATAAAAGAAAATGGAGAAAAATGGGGGTAGGGTGTGGGGGAAAGCCCCAGCCCACGAGGCGGGTTTTGGAGGATTGGTCTGTTTGGTTATATAATTGCGTTAGCGGAGAAGGAGGGTGAGCATTAAGCTTGTTCGATTAAGTGTGAGTTTTCTGTGCAGTCAACCCTGAATGAAGTGTTTGGGAAAAAAGACGCCACTGTCCGGTCCATTCTCGGGCCTCAGGAGCTGGGCCCCCGGTGCGGTTCTGTCCCCACTGTGGGGTGTAAACACAGGATCGGCACGAAGGTGCAGCGGGAGCCATGGGGCAGTGCAATGACATCGAAACACAGACCTCGGCAGTGTGCGAGCCCGGGGACAAATGCCCGCAGAGTCACAAAGTCGCTCATTTCTCCAAGTGCTCTGCGCTCTCAGATCCCGGCACCCGGCCTTCCACCCCACGCAGTTTGTAGGAGGCAAAAGTGTCAAGGAAAACCAGTGCCAGAGATTCGCATCCATGCAGGGGCAACTTGAGGTGTGGGTACAGTTTTCTGTTCTTCAGGACAAGAACTGCTCCTCGGTGAGCGAGTTTCTGTCCTTCCACACGGGTTTTTCTCCCTCCCTCCCTGTCACAGCGCAGCCGGGGGAACAACGACCAGACACGGAGCCCACTTGCCTAGGAACCCTGAGACCCTCCGCTACTCCTGCAGGTTGGGTCTGGCTCCATCACTGCGGTTCCGTTTCTTTCTCCAGGGAGTGCGGTGCGAAATCGGATGAAGTTCTCTCGGGCTTTGGGTTCTTTCTCCACGGAGCTGCTAGTGCGTCTCAGCCTCGGTTGCTTCTGCCGCTGTCCCCTTCGGTCAGGGCTCACACCCTGTTCCCAAGGGCCTGGATGTCCACTTTGAGTGGCTTTGCTGCGGTCCGGTCCGCACACTCTTGGGTGCCGCGGGACCACGGCGATGGGGAGCTGCGTTTACACAAACGCAATGGGCCGGTGGCGGCTGGGGTGAGAGGGCTCGGGCGGCGGTGGCTGGCAGCGAGGCTGGGCCCTGATACTCCATTGTGTGTTCGCAGTGAAGGAGGAGGGCGACCGTGAGATCTCCAGCTCCAGGGACAGTCCCCCGGTGCGCCTGAAAAAACCGCGCAAGGCGCGCACGGCCTTCACCGACCATCAGCTGGCGCAGCTGGAGCGCAGCTTTGAGCGGCAGAAGTACCTGAGCGTTCAGGACCGCATGGAGCTGGCCGCCTCGCTCAACCTCACCGATACACAGGTCAAGACCTGGTACCAGAACCGCAGGTGAGGCCGGGGGCAGGGAGCGGGCAGAATGGCTCTTTCCCCTGTCCTCACAGCTCCTAGAGTGGGAGGGCCCTTGAACTTCCCCCATTCTGTAAAAGGGGAAACTGAGGCCCTATGGGGAGATGGTCTTGCCCAAATTCCCACAATGAGGAACAGAGACAGGATTAGACTGGTGTCCTGTGCCTACTCATCCCTCTCCAAGACAGGTGGACAGACACAGGAGCCATCAGAGGTCCAAGTCCTGCCCCACGCCTGCCAGGAGGTCCTTCAGGGAGCACGTCCCACCTGAACCAGCCCTAGCCTGGGTCTTGCTTGGGGCCTTTGAGCTCTTCCTGTGGAAGCCCCATGGGAGGGGTGACAGCCTTGGTGTCCAGAAAGCCTTGTGGAAAGGGACAAGCAGGCAGCAGCCCCTATGGTGATGTAGCCTGGCCCAGTCCAGGTGGCTACTGCAGGTGACTCTGAGCTTTTGCCGGGCTCTTCTGGCCTCCCCAGCCTTTACAGTCCCAAAACCTGAGGCGGGAACTGGCCTAGCCTCAGCTCCTTGGGGACAGGGTGTCTGGGAAGTTGGTGTTGGGGCACTGGTCTTGAGCCTGTTTCCTGACTTCCCTCCTGAACACGTTCACCAGACTTAGATACACATGTACAAAACACACATCCACACACACCCACATAGCGACACACACTGACACACAGCGACACAACTTATCGTCACACACACAGTCACCCCGTGCTTTTCATGAACAAGCCTTAGAACACATCGCCCCATTAATAATAGATACCGATTACTGCTCCGGGCATCAATAATTAAGGCCCGTTATAGTAATTACGCAATTATGATGATGATGAATAATTCAGGGAGGGAAATGGGCCTGGTGTGGCTGAGCCCACCTCAGCGGGACCCTGGCTGGTGTGCCTCACCTCACGTGGCAGGTGAGGCCGGGGTGCAGGCCTGCCTTCCCCGAACTCCAGGTGGATGGCCAGCCTGAAGTCTCCTCACTTTGGGGCCAGACAGGATGCAGGGCTCCCATCTGGATGCCAAGGGCGGCAGGTTCCGCCCTGCTGTGGCACTGGGCAGATGCCTGGGCCCCAGCCATCATCTCCATCTCCAGAGGTGCCACTGCCGCCTCCGACACTGGGGTACCTCAGCAGTACCTGCCTCCGCTGGCCCCTCAGTGGGAAAATCAGCCTCCCGCTTTCCAGGACCAGTTGCCCGACTGCCCTCCCTTCCCTTGCCCTCTTCAGGGCGATCCCACCTTCATAAAGTCCCCCAGGGGATGGATACGCAGGGGGAGCCCCAACTCCCAGCTCCAAGGCCCCGCTCAGCTCAGCATCTCCGGAAGCAGAGGGTGGCGAGGTTAGAGCCAGGCTTTGGGGTCAGACAGCTCGGCTCAGAACACGGCCTCCACCACTTTCGGGACAATCTCAAAAACTGGCCCACACCTCAGTTTTCTCACGTGTAAAATGGGGATAAGAGCCACGCAAGACCTCTGCAAGGTTGAAGGAGAGATGCGCGTGAGGCGCGCGAGCCGCGCAGTGCCTGGCGCTGTGCTACTTATTGGCAATAGTCCGATCCCTCCCGGCCTTCCTGCAGGCGCTCTGGGCCCAGCGTCGGGAGGGATGGGTCGCCGATGGCCTAGCTCTGAACCCGCCCTACGCGTTTATTTCGGTCCCCAGGACTAAATGGAAGCGACAGACGGCCGTCGGGTTGGAGCTGCTGGCGGAGGCGGGCAATTACTCAGCGCTGCAGCGGATGTTCCCGTCGCCTTATTTCTACCCGCAGAGCCTGGTTTCCAACTTGGACCCCGGCGCCGCGCTCTACCTGTACCGCGGCCCCAGCGCGCCGCCGCCCGCCCTGCAGAGACCTCTGGTGCCCCGCATCCTCATCCACGGACTCCAGGGCGCCGGCGAGCCGCCCCCGCCGCTGCCCCCGCTGGCCGGCGTCCTCCCGCGCGCCGCGCAGCCTCGGTGAGGGCCCCGCCGCCTTGCGGAGGACGCGGGCTTCAACGTCCCTTCCCAGGAGGGGGACCCTGCCCAGTGCTCCCGACGGGCCAGATGCCAAGTCCTCTGAGGCCCGGACCCTGGACTTCGCCTCGCCAGCCCTCCTCGGCGTCCTCTCTCCCGGCCGCTCCCTCCGGAGCCACTTCCACCGCCGGGTGTACATACGTCTCTGCGCCTCCCCGCCCCGGCCCCCAGTCTCTGCCGCCTCCCCCAGGGGCCCCCTCTCTCCCCAGGAGCAGGTGGGGCTCGTGCCCAAGCTTCTGCTCCCGGATCCACTCCCCTCCCACGCTCCAGCAAGGGACCAACCCCGTCCCCGCACCCCGGCCAGGGAGAGGAGAAGGGCGCGCAGAGCCCCCACCCCGCTCCCTCCCTCCCCCCGGCGCCCGGGCCGGCGGCTGAGCTGTACATACTGTGTGCAAAGTGTACATGAAGTTATTTATTCGTGACCCATGAGCCCGTGACCGTGTCCGTGAATTAGTGAGTTTGTGGCCTGCGCTCTCCCCGCTCCCAGGCTGGGCAGGAAGGGGCCGAGGGGGCTCGCCCACCCTCCTGACCCCAGTCTCCACCCCTAGCCCCCGTCTCCGGGGGCAGCCAGGCCTGTCGGGTTCTCTCTTTTTTAAATGTCAAAATAAACTTCTTACAAATGACCAGGCGCCTGTCCCCGCTCCCGTCGGTCTGTCTGCACTCAAGCCGCTCTCCCATCCTTCCTTAAGAACCATTTTCCTGTCCCTGGACCCGGTCTCCTTCCATCCTCAATAACGAAACAATTGTGTCCCCCTCCTCTTCCTTGGTGCTGTGGCCGTGTGCAGGGGCCCCGACTGGACTCGCCGGGGCCTCAGGCAGGGTCCCCTCACCCGGCCTCAGTCTTCCCATCTCTACAATGAGCGAGCCCCTCTCCCCACCTCCCCCTTCCTCTCCATCTGGTCCCTTGCTGCTCCCAGACGGTCCCGGGGGCCGGGGCGGGGGTCAGCGCCCGGCCTCACTCGGCTGCGGGCCGGGCCGCAGTGCCCTCGCTGAGCCGACTCATCTGGCCGCGACGAGGGCCCCGGCAGCTGGTGACCGGCCCGCGGGCGCGGGCCGACAGATGGGCTCCGAGGCTGCTCCCCGCCACCCCCAGCCCCGCCCCGCGCCCGGCCGCGCTCTGGCTCCCGCCTTCGCTGCCGTAAGACTCAGCGCCTTAGCCGGACCGACGAGCCTGACGCCACATCGGGTAACCGCCCCCCACGCCCGCATCTTCTCACTTCCCCTTTACCCCGCGAGTAGTTTGGAAGAGACCCGGAGGGGAGCCAGATCCCATCGCCTGCCCCATCGTTTCTCGCCGACCAAGCCCGTGGCTACAGAGTCTCAGGGGAGCGGGTTTAACTCCGCAGTCAGACTCCAGGCCTCCAGTTCACGTTAAGGGCCAAGGTCACCTCCGAGACTGTTCCCTCTGGGGAGGTGGGCGCAGGTGCTCCCCTCCCACACCCCACCTGCAGCTCCCTGGCCCTCAAGGCTAGGACGTTTTGGGGCCTAGCAAGCCGGACCCTCTCTAGGCTTGTGGCAGGGTTGTTCGGGGCAGGACTGCCTGGTGGAGCGGCGGGGACATGCAGACTGTAACCCCTCTGGAACAGCAGACCAGGTCCGCTACTGTTTCCTCCCCGCCCCCCAACACCCTCACACAGCAGCTTTTCTTTCCTGGGATAGAGAGGGTATTATTCTAATTTTGCAAAATGCGCAGCAGCTAATTAAGTCAAGGAGCCCCTGGCTTTTGAGTTCTTTTGCATGTGAATGGGGGTTGGTAAATCCCCGGCTCTGGCTGTGGTGGGGGGCGAGGAGGGACTGTCCCCAACTCAGGGTTAATGAAGTGGGAAAGGAGTCTCTCATAGCCTCCTGCAAACAAAACCCCCCATGCAACAAACCCTGCCCAAATCCTACATGGATTGACTTAAACCCAGGGGATAAGTGCTTTAAATTAATCTCATTGAATAAGAATGAGACCAAACAAAACTCTTTAAAATCATATTAAAAATCTATCAAAGGACAACTTGCACTGGTGTGCTTTTCATTTTGTGAAAGTGAGGGAGGCAGACTGGAGCAACCACCCTCACATTTACACAGCGGCAGTGTAAACCACAGACACATTCTCAACTATGTAATTGTCCTTGTACCTCAGAGGCGGTTTCATATCTTACATTAATGAAGAACAAGGCTTCCCTACAAGTTTATAATTACAATATTTTAAATTGTCCTGCACATCTCATCTGTCATAGTAACTTCACAACCTTCGCAGTGAGGTGGGCTCCTGCTTCCATCCGCTTAGGAGGCTAACTTGGTTTCTCCGTTCCCAGCCCCGGGCCTGGGTGAGCTCTCTTCTAACACAGAAATGAATGTGAGACCCCCACGGGCTGAACAATAGGAGAGGCACAGAGAAGGCAGCTTCTCCTCCTCCAGCGACCCACCCCCTTATCAACCTACACTCGAAAGGGCAGGGGCAACAAAGTTTGAAAGAACTTGAGCTCGCCCTACTAGGCCTCAGCTGCAAGGCTTCTGGAAATTAAGAATGTCAGCTGATTTTTAGGGTGTCCCACTGCCCCCACACTGACAGTGCTTGCTCTGGATTTTTCCTGTGGCGGAGCAGATTACTCCCCCTTCACTCCAGGGGGAAAAGAAAAAAATCAAAGGAACCCACTAGGCTTTGCCAAAAAATACCCTTTGCTGAGACTTGGTTGGTTCCTGGCTGCTCTGAGAGTGGGAAACTTGATCTCTCGCCGAGGTCTCTGTGCCCTCCAGTGAGTGAGAATGGGGCAGGCCCTTCCTTCCGAAGATGGGCAGCCCCTGAGGACTGCAAACGTGAGGGTGTTCTGGATCCCGAAAAGGCATTCTACAAGTCCACCAGAGAAGAAAGCTTTCGGCTGCAAAATTCCATTAAATGCCCAAATTGTTTATGACTTTAAATATGGGAACCAGGCTTGTGACACAGAAACATGGACAAGTTTGGGAAATTTAAAAAAGAGGCACGATTAAAAATACACATAAAAATTAGATTATGTACAGTGGAATTAGGCCAAAGCTTTGCCTAATTGGTGCCTGCAATACATAATCTGTCAGGAGCCATAGGAAGAGAAAGAGATTTATTTTAAGGTTATTTAAATTTAAATAATATTAACCCTAAATCTGCTCAATCCATGTTTCTTTATGAACTGGGGTAATATATGGATTCTACTTAGAAACAGGCCCACACAGCATCTATGGCGAGAAACCCTCACCTAAGAGTTAGCGTATCAGTGGTGTAAGTTTTGGCCTTGGGATCACAGTCACTTACACTTTGCACCCACCATTCCAGGGCTTCTCTCTCCAGACAGGAATGCAGACCGCTGCCAATTCACCCTTCTGTGGAATGAGTACTACGGAAAAGAATGTAAGGAACGTTTCTCTTTGATCAACTCCAATCACTGGCATTAATCCTGTTTTTCACACAGCTGGGTTTTGTCTATAAAGTTTGATCCCTCCTTTTCTCACCCAAATCACGTGAACCATTCCACACTGAAATAAAAGAAAGGTGGCGGATTTGCCCAAAGCCAGCCTGACGTGTGCTACAGGTTTTTTTTCTTAATTACAAGTTTCACCATCGGTCCCTATCAATTTGTATGCGACTGCCAACTCTGAGAAGGTCCAGTTTTTCCCCTGGCAGAGGATCAAGCCTCTCTAGAGTCACAGCCGCCCCCATGCTGGAGCCCTTGCTGCCGGTGTCTGGAACGGAGGCATGGGTGCTGACCCTCCGTGCTCCGCAGAGAGAGGCCCGCCTTGCCAGCTCTCACCACCCTCTCCTGGCCGTCTAGTTCACAGGGGTCCCGGAGTTTACTGACGCGGTGCTTCAACACAGTCACCCTAGGAAAGCATGGATGGCTGCGCGGCAACTGCAGAGGAGGGACACAGTGAGGAGGGCAGGAGCCATGCCAGACGGAGGTGCTGAGGCCTTGTCTGTGTGTGTGCTGAGCCTTTTAACCCTTTCTCTTTTGGACTCCTCTGTTAAGTGTCCAAATCTTACATTTATTGGGAAATCAATGCACTCCGGGGGCCTCTTTCAAACCTCCCAGAAAACACAGCGGGGGGAGGGCAGCTGTGGCCTGGGTTACCTTACAAAGACCCCCAGACTTTTCTTGGAAGATGGAATTTGATGGGAGAAAACAGCTCAGGCTGCTGGTGCCTTTTGACTTCAAAGGCAAATAATAAAAAGGCAACAGTAAATCAATTAGCACTGAGAGTTTTCTGTGGACATGAAAGAAGGAGCGGTGCATGTAAACAGCACACTGGGTTTGCAGAAGCGCCTTTCCAGAGAAAACAAGAGGGCTCCTAATGTGCCTGAAAACACATTAGTATTTTTGAACCTGACAAAAAACTTTCGGTCCTTTCTAACAAAGCATTTGTACATAAAGAAAATGAGTACTGATAACTATCTTTTTCTGTTTTTACAAATTCAAATCCAGTTTTTAACATCCTACTTCACAAAATTCAAGCCAATATATGCACTGACAGAACTTCCCCAGAACTATTACCGGGCAGGAACCAAACCCCTGCCGGGCTGGCGCACAGGACATCATCACGCCAAGTCTCGGGCACAATCCCATCAATAGGGAAGGCAACTGTCTGGCACTGATGGAATAAGGACGAGACGGAGACGTGGTCTGCAGTTACTTGGCTAGTTTACGCCGTGCCGACGCTCTCTCTGCTCTGATTTCCACCAGGGCTCCTCCCACGAAAGACAAGGGCTGGAGCTCCTATGAGTCTTAGGGACTCAGCGTTCAGGGGAAGGCGGCAGTTATTTTTCACAGGGCTCCTCTGACAAGAAGAGGACAGCAATCCAGCGCCACTGGGGCCTCCAGGATCCACTCTAAGACCCAGTCCTGTGGAGGGAGACTTTTAAAAAACTTTCCGGGAAGTCTTGATGTCTCAGTAAGACTTTTTTGGTTTTTTTCCGTTTCTTAATTTTTTCCCACGGCCAGGACGGGGCGCTGGCTGCAGACTGAGCGGCAGCGGTTGGCTGCCGGGCTCTTGGTGTTTGTTTTGCTTTTTGACCTTGGCAACGCTGGCCTCCATCCCACTTGAGTATTCGGAACGTAAGATTTCAGCAAGGTGGTGTTTACTCTGGGTCTTCTTATGAAGGTCAGGCCTGAAGAACAGTAACAACAGAGGGAAAAGAAACTTTATTATTTTTTTCTTTCCCATTTGGAAAGAGCCTGATGGCAGCTGGCTCCAAGATTGTGAAGCTGACATTTTTGTATTAACAGAAGTACAATCCCTTCAATAGTGCTTGTTTTGATATTCTATGCACCAGAAGATTAGATACGGCGCTGACAGATTTTCATAACGGTGGCAAAATATCATGGCATTTTTAAAAGTGAGGCTTTGTTCTGTGTTGTTTTCATGGGGAAAAAAAGATCTATACACCCTCATACTCTGATGGCAAATGAGGTGTATGATACAGCAGTTTGCCAAAGGAGGGGGGGAACCCACCTTAAAACTCAACAACATGAAGCGGTGAAAACATGCCAGCCACTGCTAATCCTCAGGCAGTTCAAAGCAACTGGCCTCCTCCTGGGCAACTGAGGGCCTTAGGGCTCAGCCGGCAGGAGCAGAGCCCAGCTAGATACACGCAGCCCTAGCGGGTCCAAATGGCGAGGGCTGGGCTCTCACAGTCAGTTGCTCTTCATTGACTGAAAAGACTCTTAAAAATATTTCTGACTCCGCAAAACCCAAACACAGGATGCAGGCCAGCAATTCCGCATGAAGGCTTAGACCAGCAACTTTCTGCAGCCCACACAGACCTGCCGTAATCCACTCAGAAAATGCTAAAGGTTGAAAATCAATCTCAGATGTTCAATTGCAGAAACTGTTCTCAAAGACAGCAGTCTTACCACCTGATCAGATCAGAGGAAGAAGTTGGTAAATGTTCAATCACACACAAGAATGATTATGAAATTGATGAGCAAAATAATGCTTAAGACAGGATTTTAACCAAAACAACAATAAAACAATTACTGATAAATCCACACTGCCTTGCTGGCAATTCCTTCAAACTCAAAATGGCAGTGTCTTAGGATAATACAGTGTCATGGTGTGACAGAAAGCAGATGTCACACCCTACTACTATATTTATAGCATCTACTACTATATTTATAGCATCTTCTTTGCTGCAATAATCAGAGTTAACTGGGCTGAAATTGTGGTCAAAATAAATAAACACAACAGAATGTTTTTAAAACCCAACAATTAGAAACAAAACCAATATTGTGCTATTAACCTGATTACAGAAGCTTCTGGAATCCCACTGTAACTGGGTTAAAGCAATAATACCGATCTATAATCATATAATCACACTGCAGAGGACAGGGTTACAGTCACACAATGGTGTTTTTTCTATTTTCGCATATACGAAGAAACACAAAGTCAACCTTTGTGGGGAAAAAAAAGATTTGAAACAAGGGGATGATTAGGAGAGGATATTTGAGGGCTAGGAGCTTACAGGGTGCATGCGTGTGTCAGGGGCAGGATTTAGCAAGAATATCAGACGTACACAGGGAAGACATTCTGGACTCCGTGCGAAATGATTTACGTACGTTATCTCCTATAATCTCTGCTGGAGGTAGGTAGATATAATTATTTTCCTCATTTTACAGATAAGGACACTAAGATTCAAGAAGTTTAAGTAACTTGCCCAAGACCATTTAGCTTGTCGGTGCAGAAGCCAAGATGCAACCCCCGGACAGGTGGGCTCGAAGCCTAGGCTCTGCCCACTAGGCTGCCTGTCCAGGAGGAGAGAACAAGTTGCAGGATCGGCTGTGGCAGGAAAGCCCAGCAGGACCAACGGTGGAAAATGGCCATGGTGTGATGTGGAGCAGTCCTCTGTGGTCTCATGAGGACTGCTCCAGTAGGACGATGGGGCAGGGCCAGATCACTGAGTAAGGAGTGGTGAGGGGAGAGAGCAGAGCTACAGGGTGGCTCTGTCACTCATTTGCTAAGGACATGCAATGAGTGACTCCAACTCTGTGCCTCAGTTTCCTCATGTAGGAAATGGGGATGATACTGAGAATGGAGCTCATAAGGCTCTATAAGAATTAGATGAAGTAAAACATAAAAAGTGCTAGCTGGTGGCTGGCACGCAGATTTCAGCCACAGTTGAAAATGAGGAAATTGAGGTCTGGAGAAGCTATGCACCTCCCCCAGGGCCACCCAGGAGCCAGGATGGACTCCATGGCTCTTGACAG
Source organism: Lepilemur ruficaudatus (assembly GCA_963574885.1). Taxonomy (NCBI): domain Eukaryota; kingdom Metazoa; phylum Chordata; class Mammalia; order Primates; family Lepilemuridae; genus Lepilemur; species Lepilemur ruficaudatus. Next base: position 93,343 of record CAUYRT010023455.1, read on the forward strand.
CTGAGCCAGGGCTCTTCTGATGCCATTTGCCATTTCCCAAAGAGCAGCGATCCCAACCCTGGGATGCCTGCCCTACGTGGGCCGTGTGCACCGCAGCCTCGGGTGGAGGTCCGGACCTCGGAGGGCTGATGTGTGGTCGGGAAGCAGCGGAGACAAGGCCCACAGCTGAGAACACTCCACTTGTTCCAAGCTGAAGCCTGCCAGTTCTTGTGCTTGCAGTTTATTTTTAGTCAGGTTACATGACAGACAGAGTGAAAAGGTTCTGACAGGAAGGAATGCTTTTCTTCCCTCTTGTTTGAAGCCAGGTTCACAATGCATATAATTTTAAATGTAACAACCTGAGTTTCAAAATATGCAAAATTTCAGTCAAAATATTCTCCCCAGCCTAAGCTTTTGCACGTCAATGATTGCTCCTACCACTGCTAAGCAAAATAAATAACCAGAATCTCATCTGGGCGATTGATACACTAATTGCCTACAGAGATGGTGCAGGCTGCAGGGGCACCTTCCAGCAAAGGAGCTCGGGCAGCATGCCGTGCTCACCTGGCGGTCCACCAGGCACAGCCACAGAGACGGGCTCCAAGGCCTCGCCCACGTACGCGACCTACACAGTGGGCAGACGCGCACCTCTGAAGCCCCCAGCACAGCTCCTTGGAACCTGTTCCTTCACAGGCACACAGCTGGGGCTGAGGCAGAGGAAGGCACTCGCCAGCACACATGTCGAGCCACTGAACAGGAATGTTTATTAGGGACCTTCGAGGCCACGCCGCGTGGGAGAGGACGCCACTAGAAAGTATGTCATGGAGACAGTCCTGCTCGCCTGCAGGTTATGATCACATGTCCTAGCTATTTCATCACTTTATTCTAGTCAGTGTCCTTTCAGCTTGGGACACAAACCCAGCAGTCTGCTAACGCAGAGGCTCTTGGTGGTCCAGCAGTCAGCAGGGCCCACGTTCCCAGACCCAGATCTCTTCCTTGGGTGGAAGAACCTGGGGGCCAACGCTATAGGGCTTTTACTTGCTGTCATGACAGCCACCCCAACAGGAAGGACCCAGTTGTCCCTCAGCCAGCTCCCTGTCTCCTTTTCCTTTGTTCTAAGGCCCAACGCTAAAAAGGCAAAGTGCAGACGGGAAGACGAACTGTTCTAAACCCAAGCATGCGACGGGCGCGCAATCCCTTCTTCTGCCAAGCTGCAGTGCTCCCAGGAACTTGCCAACTTTCTTGCCCTCCTTGCCCTCCAAATACCCGAACCCCTCTTAAACGGGCTTCTCCACCGTAGTAATCCTTTAGTTACCAAGCAACAGATCAGTTTATCTAGCCACAGGGAACTCCCTTACAGTGAAGGCTGAATAACCCCCCCTTGGTTACCAGGCTGGATTACTCAGCAGGACAGGCAGATGCCACTTGCACTGCCAATAAGGTGAAATCACAGCCTAATTAGTAAATCAATATATCCTCCTACAATGACCACTAGGAAGACAGATCACAGGGCCATCTCTCAACTTTACCTACAAATTCACAGAATGATCTTCCTAGATAAAAAGTCATTTTAATGCAGGCTTTTGATAATGGCATTCTTTTATAGGACAGAATTTTAAAATTTTATTTATGTATTAAGTTTATCAATATTTTCTTTTATGTTTTATGGCTTTAGGCTTAGAAAAGTCTTCATCCTAGGATTTCAAAAATATTCAAGTATATTTTCATCTAGCCTGCTATTGATTTAATTTCATCTAGGTTTTATTGTGATTTATGAGTATGAGGTGGAGAATTTACTTCTTCTCAAGAGTTATCCAGTTATCAGGACAGTCACCGAACAATAAATCCTTCCCCCAAGGTTTTGAAGTGTGCCTCCCGAACCCCTCCTTCAGACTTTCAGAACATTTCCTGCAGGGCTATGTTTAAAGGGCAGTCCGTGGCAACGACGCAGTTAACGGGTCCAACAAAATGGATTAAAACATGTCCAGGGCTGTAAGGCGAGAGCTATAATTCAAGAGCTGGGATTTGAACCCAGGACGTCTGACTCCCCAGGTTCCGCACTGAACTACCATGCTACAGTTTTCTAAACAAGGAGCAAGTTCCTTGCATGAAATATTTTAATATAAAAACGATGTTCGCATTACCTCAAATCTCAAGACTTTTGGAACTCAAAAAAGGAGTCTCTTAAAAGTAACAGTTGAATAACTGAATTAAAAAAAGCAACAAGTCCTATGATTTGTTCAATCTCATTTTAGACAAACGAAACTATCATTACAGACCAAACAGAAGAAAAAGAAAAAGAGAAGACTCCATATCCCACATGTACATATGCAGAGGGGTCTGAAGGACACACAAACCGTGAAGCAAGGCTGACTCAGATCGTGGGCTGATGGGTAATTTCTAAGGTTTTCTCTGGATTTTTATAATGAGCACGTATTATTTTTATAATTAGAACTGTATATTCATTTTAGGGGGTAAAAAAGCAAATGGGTGTGGTACTAAGTGAAATACTAAAAAATGAAAAAGAAAAGAAAACGGTAGAATTTTGTCCTATGCTGAAATGCCAAACCTATTTTTTTTTTTTTTTTTTTTTTTGAGACAGAGTCTCACTCTGTTGCCCGGGCTAGAGCGCCGTGGTGTCAGTCTAGCTCACAGCAACCTCAAACTCCTGGGCTCAAGCGATCCTCTGGCCCCGGCCTCCCACAGTGCTATGACTACAGGTGTGAGCCACCTCGCTCGGCCCAAACTATTTTAATTTCTACTTATCGAAACCCGCTTTGCCTTTTGGCTGTCAGTTTGTCTGATTTTGTGAGTGTTTTTTCTGAGTGAGTGGTATAGTTAAAACAGACAGACAGGCAGACTGAGGCCTCTTCAGACAGACTGGGCACCGGTCAAGTGCACTCCCCTCAACTGGATGAGTCCCTGAGGACTCTGCCAAGAAAGCATGCCCCATACTGCAAGAGAAGCCCGGGCTCTAAGTGACCGCAGAAGGAGACAGTGATGCGTCAGGTGGCTAGTGGCCGACTGGAAGTTTCTGCACTCGTGCCGAGCTCCACGACTGATGAAAAGGCTTAATGTCTGAGTGGGGTTTTGGTGGCTCTCAGAGCACAGTAAGGGTAATGAGCAACTCCAGGGGCAATCTGACACCCAGTCCCCCCTGACGCTCAGAGTAGCAGAGGTGGGAATCAGCTGGCATGGGATGAAGGTTTAGCCTACTGAAAACGGCACCCAACCTTTACAGCCAACCTTTTACAGCCAGTGAAGGAAAAGGAACTGTGTCAGGACTTTTAACCTTTGGGTTCTATTTTGGCAGAGATGCACGCTGGCAGGCCAACCATTTTAGAAATGCTCTCTTAGGATCAAAAGCAAGTGTTCTGCAAAACTGCCAGGGCCCCAGGAGAGACACCCCTTGCAGGTGAGCTCTGCTGTGGCAGTAGATGCAGCAGCAAAATTCCCGAAGGGGGCTTTGTGGACACAGGGACTGAACCAAAGATGCAGATCTAGTTAAGAACAGAAAAGGAGAATTCTGAGCCCTGGGCCAAGGGCAGGCAGCGCGGAACACAGGCAATTAGGAAATGCCCGCTGACGCCATGACTGGTTTGCTGACAGGGTCAAAGAGCCGGCGTTTATGGAACTCCCTCACTCTAAGCTCGGCACTGGGCCACAAGCTACATGTCCATTATCTTTCCCCACACCCTACACACCAATCCCATGGTACCCCCACCTTACCGGTAAGCTGTTGCTGAGTGCTAGGGTTGGGATCAAACTCAGGAATATCTGACTCCAGTAAGAAAGAGGAAAGAGATAATATAAAGATATGAACCAGAATCCAAGAAATGGATGGGAACTTGAGATTAGCCCAGGTGACCAAAACTCTTACACAAGTTCTGTCAGAACTTGAGCATGAACCTCAGAAGGCAGGTGGCAGTGCTGGGGACAGGGCAGAGGACCAGGATTCTGATGATCTTGGGTGGAATCCCAGTTCTGCCACTCTCCTAGCTGATGACCTTGCGGAGTCAGCAGCTTTCCCTGAGCTCAGCCTCCCACACATCAGAAAGGGCCATGCACAGTAACAGGGCTAGCACAAAAGGCAAAGCGAACCACACAGCACGTTCAAGTGCTCTATAAATTTTAACTCTCGGTGAAAATATTATGAATTATTGTTAAGATGGAGAAATACAGGGAGAACATGGAAACAATTAGGTGCATTTGGGACTGGTATGATTAGGTCCTCAAAATACTGACAAACTCGGGGTAGAATTCCAGCCCCAAAGCCCAGGGCTCCCTCCGCCTTCTGGGCCTGTCCTGTTCGACATTATTATCGATGACTTGGATGATATTATGTGGCATATCTGTCACATGTGCAGATAAAAAGAAGTCTGCAGGGACAGTTAATACGCTGGATGACAGAATCCCACACCACCAACAGCCCAAAAGGATGAGCAGATGTTCTTAGGAGGTGTGGGTATAAATTATCACAAGTGCAAACAGGCAGGAATTTAGTCAGCAAGTTTTGACCCGGAACCAGAAGGTCTGGGTTCAAATCCCAGCTCTGCCCTGTGGACAGCACTTTCCTCCTCTATTAAATGGGGATAACACAATGACCGCACGGGGACCACAGCAGATCATCTGAGTACATCAGAGCACATCAGTGGTAGCCACTGTATGTGCTGTTATCACTTGCACTAACAGAAGTGACTGTCCCACACTACTTCTTGCTGGGTGGTCTCTATGGTACATTTGGATAATTTTGCGAACCAGACTCTGAAAAGAACGTAGACAAAATAGGATGGGCTGAGATAAGCCATCTAGGTGGGAGGCAGCAACCGTGTGGACCAAAGAGCAGCTGGAGGTGCCGGGGCTGTAGAGCTTGGGACAGGTGCCACCCTGGAAAAGCAGGCCGCTGAGTAGGGGAATCCTGGCACTATTTCCTATAGGCTGTGGGACTTACAAGCTGAGGTACGAAAGCATTCATCACAGTGCCTGTGTGAAGGTACTCATGGAATGTTGACTATTATTAATAGCACAGAAAAGAGAAAAGGGGAGGTAGCTAGGAGCCATCATCAGATATCTGACACACTGTCATGTGGACCAGGGACTGGTTTGATCAATGATAATATCACCTTGTAGTTCTGTTTGCAAATCATGTACGTACAGCATTTGAATCTCACAGAGACTGAACAGTAGCAATCAGACCAAAGGGTGGAAAATGAAAGTGATCAGCTTGGGCTCGTTTTCAGGAGCTCTACCAGTGAGCAGCGTGCACCGTGCAATGGGCAGCCCTGGAGCACTGAGCCACTGGGACACTAGGAGTGTGAAGCAGAGGCCACATAAACCATGGGAGGAGTGATGGGACCCATAGGACTAGGGGTGGGCCAGGCCAAGCTGGGCGGACTCAAGGAAGCCTCTATGAAGTTTTTACATTTTCTTTAGCGATCAGAGAGAGGAAGTGGGGCAGGGTAGAGGAGCCAGCAGTTATTTGCCCAACTCCCACGCTAAGCTCAGCACTGGGCTATGAGCTATGCATTCATTATCTTTCCCCACACCCTACGTGCCAACCCTGTGGTACCCTCCTCTTACAGGTAAGCTGTTGTGAGTGCTAGGGTTGGGATCAAACTCACAAATGTCTGATTCCAAAGCCCATACTGCTTCCAGAACTGGAGGAGAGGGAGAAGAGGGATCCAGATCTTGCCCACAATCCCTTCTTCTCAAAGATCTTCCAACAACTGTCTCGGTGAACAGAAAGCTTCTACAACCCACTCCAGGGTCTGCTTCTCGATGGCTTCAAATTCTTCCATATACACAACCAAAATATCTCCTTTCAGTCCATCTCTTTGCTTACATGAAGAATTATCTGCTCACGGATGACAGCATTCATGTACTTACTACCTCGCCCAATACGATTCTAGAGAACAGCAGCATTCAAACGGGGCGTGTGGGAGGCAGACAAGGGCGTGACTGAGAGTTTGGGCTCTGGGATCTCTCAGACTCAGAGCCACATGCGTGGCTCCAGGTTCCTCACTGGTCACTGAGGATCCTTCCTCGGTCACAGGGACCTAGTGAGGTCTCGATGAGACAGTGTACACGAAGGACTCAGCTAGCAGGGGATATACATCCGCCCTCAAGAGAGATGCTGCTGCTGCCACCACCAAAGAATTTAAAACCAACATGCAAAAAGTGTCACAGACTGTTGCTCTGGGATGCTGGTTCTCAAACTGCATCCCTCTTCTTGACTATTATGTAGTCAACACCTTTCTCTAAATTTCAGACCATTGCTGTAGCATCAGGACCAGAATGAAGATGACATCTGAAAAGGACCCGAAGTCATCTGGTACAGGTTAAATACAACAAGATGGAAAGGCTCTGGTATCATTAAAATAGAGACTGCGGAAGGGCTGGCACATACCTTCCTGTCACAGAAAGGAGCTCAACGAAACTGGAGCCAGACTGGAAGAGAAGAGAGAGTAGGCTCTAACACAGGATGGCTTGGGATGACTAAAACTAACCTGTGTGCAGCAAGGGGATACCTGGGGGACAGTTATGTTTTCTCTTGATTTCCTGAGGTGAAAGAACCCTGAGCAAGGACAGTCTAATGGGGAGCTGGTACTCTCCTGTTGCTTGCAGCCTCATCTGTTATCTGCCAGCGCATGGTAGGCCAGCCACATCTTCTAATTCCAGTGCTTGGACAGCTCCAGCAGTGAATGCGACCATCTCCAGCATCCTCCCAGGAGAGGCTGGCTAGGTTCCTGTTCTTTGTTGTCAGCCCTGACTGCGTGACTGAAGGCACACCCTGTGCTTCCGGCTGTCTGCAGGTGACCCAGGTGTGGAGGAGGCTCAGGGTCACTGTGAAAGCCCTCTAACTGCCTCATTAGCCGAGTGGGGATGAGGGTGCATTTGTTCCACACGGAGGCAGAAGGCTGGTAATTACATGGTATCAGATAGAAAAAAACAGTGGTAGAAGCAAAAGGCCAATGGAAAAGGCTGCGTGTGCACAGCTGTAATTAAACCAGAGCCCTGAAAAGCAGGGCCACAAACCCTGACTGCAGAGAGAAGGGAAGGGAATGAAAACTGGATTTGCACTGGGTACGCTGAGAGGGGAAAGGGGCAAGTCCACCAAAGGGGCGTGTGCCCACACGGTACAACCCGTTTGGAGCTGCCTGCGCAGACAACGTGAGTCAGCTCGGTAATCAACAGAAGAATTCACGTGACAAACAGTCCCCGAGTGACTATGCGCCTTCTCCACCCAGGAGAAACCCGATCACCTTCCACTGCAGTTTTCCTGTCCGTTGTTCCAGTGGAGAGAAGATAAGAGTTCACTTGTCTCCGTACAAACGCCCTGAAGAGATGATCCAGCATGGACTCCTAAATCACCCATCCTACCTCCTTTGATAGAGAAACCAGGAGAATATGCTCTTGTCTATAATCTGTGCAGCTCACCAAGGTTCTGTATTAAAACATTAATTAAACCTCATCTTTAAATCAGTTACATCGAGCCAGCAACTCACTGCCCTACCATGCCCTACCAGTGATGACACCCCATCACTTGGTTCCAGGCGGGGACCACATTCTTCCAAGTTCCCGGGGGCTAACCCAGGGCATCTGTGTTTTTATATACCTCCCCAGTAGACTCTGAACCAGATTCTGTTTCCCCCCACACAGGTACATCTGACTGTTTGTGGTCCTCAGGCATGGCTGAGTTATCTGACCCCACCTGGATACCTGCTCTGGCCTCGTCCAGGGTAGGTGGAAACCCCACTCCTGAGCCTGCCCATACTACATTCTGTGAGCTGATCCCCATGCCTCCTCCACCTGGCAAGTCAGGGAGAGAGAACCAGAGGCTGGGCCACGCTGTCCTTCCTGAGGACTGCTTTCATGCAGAGGAAGGAGACCCTGACCTCATGCTTGTTCTCTTACAGAATGACTGACAGGTGTCACGTGGGCTCTGAAAGACAACCTCCCTGCCAGGTGGGGTTTGCCATTTCCCTGGTTGATTACATAGTAAAGAAGGATTTGTCGCTTTTTAATGTTGGAATAATTCCTTTTTTTCCCCCCTTTATGCATGTCCTCCCAGAATTACAGAATGCTTTCAGCTTCTACTCACCTACTCAGTAAAAATATTTACTGAGCATCTCTTGTGTGACAGGTACTATGGTAGGTGCTGGGGATAAAGGTCGAACATCCCAAATCCAAAAATCAGAATGCTCCAAAATCCGAAACTTTTGGAGCACTGATGTGACACTCAAGGAAAGCTTAACTGGTTAAGTATAATGCAAATATTCCAGAATCCAAGAGAATCCAAACTCTGAAACACTTTTGGTCCCAAGCATTTTGGATAAGGGATACTCACCATATACCACGAGCAACAGCCAGGCAGGGTTTCTGCTCTGAGTTACGCTTGAGAGGAGGGGCCATACGAACAACACAAGCGGATGTGCGGGTGCCACCACAACAGCACAGGGCAAGGGCGTCTGCCGAGGCAGGCAGGTCACAGAAGACTTCCTTGGGGAAGGGCTGGAGCACCAAAGGGAAGAGGTGGGGAGAGGTCCAGGGGAGGGCAGAGGTCCAGGCCCAGGCCCAGGCCCAGGCCCATTCAGGAAAAGGCCGCGAAGAGAGAGAGCGAGGGATGGGGGTGTCAGATGAGACTGAAAGGTCAGCCAAGGCCAGGCACGGGGGCCTGGTAAGGAAGGGGTTTGTCGTGCTCTGTTTCAATCACCGGAGTCATGGGTGTCACAGAAGGGCTCTAAGCCTGGGTGAGATTTTGGGGGGGGCGGGGAGGATGGAGGCTCTGGCTGCCTGTGGAGCAGTGGCTGTAGGAAGACTTGGCAGGAGACTGTTCCAGAAGTTCAGGTGAAGTTGAGGAGCTGAGAGCTGCTATTCACCGAGACAGTTTTGGGAAGCTAAGGGAAGAGACTGATCCAAGGAGGCCAGAGGGAGTGACAGTGTGGGGCCGCTGAGAGATGGCGGAGATAAGCACTGACTCAGGTGCGGTGGATTTACACGGAGAAATCCTCACGTTTCCAAGTGCGGCTGTGTCCAGCCTCTCCGCTCGCGTTTGGCCAGTCTGTCTTTCTACAGAATGCTAACTGGCTCAACGAAATCAAGAAGATTTTCACAGTGGGCAAGATGCCAGATTTGCCTTCAACTAATTAAGTGATATTAGGGAGGTTGTAAATGCCACGTAAAAATTGGCAGGCAAGCCGCTCTAATGACGAGAATATTGCTTTACAGGGAAATGCAGCTGCAGCTTCTTAATGCTAGTCTTTGAGAGACCTGCTTCCCTGTTTTCAAAGTTGTTGCTGATTCGAAGAGTTCAAGGGCACGAAAACGTTTCAGTTAACCACACTTTCCACTCTCTCAGTTCCAGGGACACTTGTCAGAACAACGCAGGCCAGGGAGAGAAGCAACACAGTAAGGCGGCCACTGCATCGTCACCAGGCGCTCCTGTTCACGTACGTGCCACTGTGTGGCTGTTTACACTCTTCATCTGGTTTAACCCCACCCTAGGGGGCGGCTTGAGGACCTTCCTTTGAGAGGCCAGGGAACTGAAGGACGGAGAGGCTGAGTGACCTGCCCAAAGGCACCCAGATGACAAGCGGCCTAGCCAGGACTCCTCAATCACTGTGTGACGCTCCCAGAGTTGGAATTTAAGGAACAAGGGAGGGGCTAGGGGGAGGGTTAGCGGAGGTACAGGCTTCTCGAGCTAGAGTACTATTCCACACGGTAACTCTTACCAGTTACTTAACAAAAACTGAACAAGCAAAGGTAAGAATCATAGAGAATGACATGGCCTAGACCTCCAAAGATGAAAAATACCAAATTGGAGCTTTGCAAAATCTCCAATTTGAACTTCAGTATTGAAGCACTTGTGATAATTCAGATGGGAAAAATCTTATAACACGTGTCCTATCTACAAAGAAGGGGTGACTGGTGCGTACGATTTCCATGAGGATGTTTACTTGTCTTAGAAAATAAATGACTTCTAGAACTTCGGAGGTGCAGAGGTTAAGGAAATGCTCTGCAGTGCTTGGCAAACAAGTCACCAGGTGTGGGAGGTTCTGGCCAGCCGGTGGAGCCAGCCCCACGTAGCTTCTTACTGAGCACACCTAGATCGATCAAGTATTAAGGGATAAGAAACTCCCTGATGTTAGATTGTTCACCTTATTGGATAAAACTGTGACATGCCAGGTAACATTTTAGCTAGGCTGGCTGGAGAAAATGTATACAAGTAAAACTATTTCTTTTAAGAATAGTTAACAATTCAGATTATTGTTCCCCTACTAACTTTAAAGAAGGGAGCTGAGAACAGGGTGACAAAATTATTGAATTACTGATAATGACAATGTCCCAGATGTTTCTGGGCTCTAAGAACAACATCAGAAAGACACAGATGGCAGAAGCCAGGGGTATAACCAGTCTTAGATTGTCTGGGCAAAGACTAGTGTTTGGGCATAGCATATGATTCACACGAGATAGGATGGTTTATAAGAAGCAGAGTTGCCATTTCATACTGTCACAATAACACCAAGATCTTAATGCGTAATAGCTTCTATATTTTTGAAGCATTTTTCACAGAGGGTCAGAGATGTGAGAGAATCGTGGCCCAACCGAGCATGCCGGCTTACTGTTCCTGGACACGTTCCGCTCACGTGACTGCCTAGGCAGACACCCTGGCACACTGCACAACTCTGCCTCTCCTAGGAGACAGTGTCGGTTTCAGCGTCACCTTGAAAGGTGGAGCTTCTGGAAGGATATGTTACCTTTGCTTCTCTAGAACTGCGGAACCTACATAGCTTCCAAATAAGAACCGCATTGCATGGAAGAAAAATGCTGTTTCCGTGACGGATGTTGCTAAGGGGCCATTGAATATTTTAGCAATAGCACCAACCACCTGTGTACATGTGTATGTCGGTGTTTGGGGCCGGGGGTTGTTTTGACAGGTTTGTGTGCAGGTGTCAGAAGAATTTTGTGACTAGGACTGTATTTCTATGTGTAGAGGGAAGATATTTAGTGTTCCCTTTCAGAACTGAGGACTGAACGTCAACAGAGACCTAGTTATTAAGATCTCATTTGGGGACATTAACTATTTATTTTCTTTTTCTGAAAAGTGGTTGGGTAAAGAAATAAAGGCAATAGAGGAGATAAAAATTCCCTTCACCATTGCACAGAAATACCTAACAGTATTTCCTAACAGTACCTAACCTGACCTGCGCTCAATTCTCATTTTAACGCCAGTGTGGACTCCTGCTTCGTGTATGACAGGTGAGGCAGGCTTCTGTTTACAGTCAGATGGATTTGATTTGCAGCGATCACAGGTTTGCACATAATATATAATTATTCTGGGCAGTAAACACCGTAAAATGGAATGCGGGACAGTTTAGAGAATTTAGTACTATTATTTTATTCAACCAGACAAAACAGAAGGAACCCATTCTCTTTCTTGACAGATGGATTTCAGGGGAAAGTCTCAGCTCAGAACAATAATTGTGGCCACAGCATAACTCTCCGCACTTTGTGGGGTTTAATGGACTTTTCTTTCCAGTCCTCAAAAAGCAGCAACTGGCATTTGCTTGAGCCCTGACCGAGGTGTAGAAAATCTGTCGAGTTTTCTCTGCTGCTTACCCTGACCACAATTATACGGTCCATGTGCAGATTAGCTGCAAAGTCATTCCTCCTCCAGGAGTGACAAGATTTCCCCAAATGGAAAACGGTACCTACTGTATCCTCTAGTGCCCGTCTGCCTTAGAAAGGCGGGGCATGGGGAGGAGGATGCAGGGAGTTCAGGGAGAAATGCCTTCAAAAGAAAGCATAACAACGGGAAAAGTAGCTGTAACAGGGTGGTGACATGGCAGGAACAGAGAGCGGCATTGTCACGGGCGGAGTAATCCTGTGACACACTGCTGTCACTCACTGCCCGGCTCCCTGCCGCGCCAGCCAGACATCAAAGGCTGCCCCATACCATCTTACATGCTCTTTATCGGCTAATCAGTCCATTCTTCCCTAAATAAAGCCCTGTTAAATCCCCTGCTCACAGGGGTATAGTGGTCTTGGTGCCCATCTGCTAGTGAGGGTCAGCAGAGGCGGGAGGCGGCGGGTTCTCTCTCCCTAGCGGCTTCTCAAGGTAAGGACAATGCTGTCTCCAACTCCCCCTCCCAGATGCCTCGCTGCTTCACTTTCCAGGGGCTGGGTAGGCGCTGAGGACGTCCTGGTCTGAAGAGCTGCTATCTGGATTAACACTTGCTAATGAAATTTCTAGCCATAAAGGTAGATCATCTGCTAACAATAAAACACTGGAATTGCATTTATTTTTGGGGAGAGGAATACACAGAGCTAAGTGTTTCTTAACAGTTCATCATTTGGCAGGTCTATTCCTACCTTCTCTAAGTGTCAACATTTCAGAGAAGGTGACACAGTGGTCAGACTTCTGATTATGAGGCCACTCGCAGATGCTGACCAGGAAGCTTCATGGTTCCATTACACACTTTGAATCGAAGGTATCAGCGATAGCAAATCCAAAGACAGGAACCCAACCATCAGGCACTGCAGCCCAAAATCTTGACACAGCCATGTGTGTCTGCGGGTAGAGCTGAGGCATCTTTGCCCTCTGGGAGAAGGACCTGGCTCTAGCAGAGAGTGAGCAGAGAAGGCTCCAGGCTGCATGCAGCCCTGTTCTGCACCCCTGCACCTCAAAACTGCCCAGAAGAAACCAGAGCTGGATCCGCCTACTCTACCCTGGGCATTGTAGTACAGCAGTATATATCTGCCTCAGAATTACTAGAGCATTGTCTTATGTGAGGGTTATTGATGTCAGAAAGAAATCACCCATCTTAAAAATTCCAAAATCGGGACTAGAATTAAGCAACACTGTCTGCATCCATTACAGACAGCCGTGCAGGTGCCAAATCCTTACACAGGTCAAGCCGGGTGTCCCTAAATCTTAATCCCTCTGCTTTCTAGCTCTCTGTCCTAAAGAGCTTCATGTGTGGAGGCTGCATGGTTGAAAGGCATGTGGACACATATCACCTAATTCTGATTCTCAAAACAATCTTGTGAAGTAACTAAAAATATGGATTTTTTTTCTTTTTTGCAGCTGGGAGTGAGGAACTGAGACATTAAGAAGTGGTAAGGTCCAGAATTCACATCAGAATGGAGTTGGGACTCAAATCCGAGTCCCCAACTCTAGGGCCATGGCCGCTTCTCTGCACTGGGCAGTCCCCCTCCCTTTGCTGCGGCACGCTAGACAAGCTGGGCCCTGACAAGGCTGATGGCGGAGTCAGCGCTTCTCAGCGAGTGAGCACGGCAGGCACTGCAGGGGACTACGCCGCCAAGTGTGGTACTGCCCACGGAGTCTCAGAGCCAGGGCAGGGGTGCCGTGGCATCTGTAATTAGTGTGCAAAAAGAAGGACACACAATGCAAAGTAACTGGCGCCCGAGGCAAGTGAAGGAAAAGACTTTGTGGCCCCAAACATTTGTTCAACGCAGCCTTCCCACGGCACCTGCATAAGCAATCCTGGCCATTCACCCCCAAGTTCCCTCCAAGAGCAGCGCATGGGCGTCTCGCACGCTCTAGCTCCTGTGAGGGCTGGGTCTGGCACTAAACACATACCATAGCTTTGAGGAGAGGAAGAAGACCTTTTACAAACGTAGCGTGCTGACGGAAAGCATTTCAGCACTGTGAAGACGGACTCAGAGCAGCCTCCCACCCACAGGGCACCGCCCCTCCCTGAGTCTGCTCTCACCAGGACTCCGGACAGCTGTGGGAGAACTGCACTTTTTGGGAGAAGAGGGGAAGAGTTCATTGCTCTTGCCTCTGTGGGAGCCCCGCACTAGAAGTACGTCTCAGCACAATGGAGCCTGCGCTAATCCCCGGGACCCAGCGTGCAGGGAGATCTGGGCTTCAGCAGCGCCTAGAATCTGAGGCTCAGGCACTCACCCCTCGCATTTCAATGGGACAAGGTATGCCACCAGGGCTAGCTGCACGGTATATGTAACGAGTCTTCATATGAACCTCAGATGCTTTCCAGGTGGACCACAGCACAACTGAAGCTCCGACTGGCCGGTCCCCCTGGTTACTCTCCTGGTGGGCAGTGAACATGACCCGGTCATTTTGTCTTGCTACTCTTGTGAACCCCACTACGTCTGGGCCCATTGGGAGACACCACTGAATTTCTGCAAGATTAGGTAATTTTCCTCTTGTTCCAAGTGTTTACTGTATCAGGAGAAGGGCAGATCCTAGCGGTACGAGTTTACATTGAGCGTTGCAGCCTGCCAATACCATCTTGTTGTTGCTGTCTGAACAGAGCTCTCCACACTCACCTGGCTTGCAGCCATTTGTCACAGGGCAAATTCAGTTCATCTTACCTTTTCAGGTTTGCTTTCCTCTTCTTTATGGCTGAGACACTAAGATTGTGGGGGGCATCTCTTAGCCCGAAGCTCTTAGCCACATGCCCAAGGTGGAGGGATCGAACATGGAAGATGTGCTTCAGCTCTCTGGGGTAGGTCGCATAGGCCCGGATGAAGGACTGCAGAGCTGAAAGACAAACGATGGGAGAGGGGGCTGTCGGCCTGGCGTCTCAGAGTTCCAAAGCTGCCCCAGCCTAATGGTTACCCTACAGACTGCATCTCGCCGGGCACTGGAGCACAACCGGGACAGTGAGAACACACACTACCAACCTAAATCTATGCTTCTGTGTATTTAATTCCTAAAAAACACACCAAAATGAACAAAACCAAAAACTATATAGGTCTCAATTATCACTTGAATATCACTCAATTATCATATTGAATAAACCCAATAAAATTTCAGACTTTACCCAGGGCTCGTAACAGTCCAACAGGCCAGGGCCCCGTTTTCTCCTTCGTCATAGTCTCAGGGCCTAGCACAGCACCTGGTACACAGCAGGCACTTGATACACGTTTGTTGTATAAATGAATGAAAGAGAGACTGAGTGAAGAGACTAAGAAATGATCAAAATAAGACACCATTTTCTTACGACAATGAGGAAATCATTAATGAGACGTTTATATTAGAAAAATGGTTTCCTAATTGAATTTTACTTATTTTTTTTAACAGTTAATGCATGCAAGTGTTACAAAAGTTGGGGAGTTCAAATGGCTTTAGTGTGGCTGTCACGCCTGCTACGAATGAACGGCACCACCGTGAGTGCCTCTCCACAAGCCCCACCTCCAGCTCCCCAGCCAGAGGCAATCACTGATACCACTTCTTCCTGTGTTCATGGGACCTTAAAACCAAGTTCATTCTAAAAGTATCCAGGCTTGAACAATACAGTGCTTCTCACTCATTCAAAGAATGCACAGAAAAGGAAATGAAAAAAATAAAAAGAATTTTTCAAAGGAGAAAGGAAATTATTAAATATCTAAAATGGCCCAACAAGTGAGGGTGAGGGAGGCTGGGGAAATTATTCTTGAGGAATAATTTGGATTTATTCTCCTTGAGGACCGCCAACAGTTTAGAGAAGTTCATCAACTATTCTGGCAGGAAACTTTCAGTCCCATTTTAAAGTTAAGAAAAGGGGTCCTTGTTCTAGATCCCAGCTCTCCCCAGAGAAGAGCCAGACTCAGCTCCTAGGTGGGCGGAGCTTTGGCTACACCTTAACTAGGCATTCCTTTGAGTAAAGACTGCCTATCCCAGGTTCGCCCTTGAATATCTTGAAATAACAACGAGAATCGGGTGTCTGCCCTCTTCTCACTCCAACTTGGAAGGAGGGAATTGTCCTGGAAAGGGCTCCCCACCCCAGCCCTGCTCTCTTCCCTTCCAACCCTGCTCTGTTGTCAGGCAAGCTGGAGCCCAGCCCTGCCTCAGCTGATGAAAGGAGCCACTAAATCCCACCCTCCCTCACCCTCACTTGTTGAGCCACTGGACTGGCAAGTTTGCCCACAGCTTAAACATAATATCCCAGTAGCACCTGGAGATTGGCGTTTAGGAACAGTAATAAAAAGTGTCATTTTAACAGATCAGCTCCTGGAAGGATCCTGGGGAATCCATCAAAGCTCTATTTACTGAGCAAAGTGAACTCCTTTTCCCAATCGATGAGAAATAATAACCAAGGCAACTCCTTTGCACCCCTCTCTTAAATCTGTGCTACTCCCCTTTTTAATAATGGGGGACTTTTTCTAAGAAAATCTAACACTTCAAATGGTCTGTACTGTTTGGAGGGTTCTGACACCAGGCTCCTAGACACAGAGCTACATAGTCAAGTCCTCAGGGAGAAAAGCTCTACAACTACGATGACCCAGGAGATTTAAGCCTCTTCTCTACCTACCTTTCTTTCCTCAACCCCCAGCATTTCCTTGGGATCTAAAAAAACTAGTCTGAAACCAAGCCAAACCAAACCAAACCAAGAGTAGGTGCTTTTGAAACCTCAGTTACCCAAACACTGCCCAGGTCTCTGCATTTTGTACCTCTCTTCTGCGTAAGTGGATTAGTCCCTGGGCTTCCACCTTGCTCACCTCTCTCCCTCTCCTTCTTTCTACCAATCTTAGGAGCTGAGCACCGAGAGCATCTGTCCCAGGAGACGTAGGTGCCCAGCTAACAGCTTTACAGGGATAATGAGTTTGCCAAGCAATGGCAGGAAGTGTTTTCTCCCCAGACAACTGCTCAGGCAGCATTTCACATTGCATATTTTCACTAAACCTCCTTGTCCTCAAGGCTCCTGTCCCACTGGGGACAGCGACAGTGGTTGTCCTCCCGTACTTGCATGGACTCCCATGTTTGGATAATTCAGAGAAGCAGGAATTTCAGATGCAGCAGCAGCTGTTTGTAGCACCTTCCAAGGGGCAGGAAGTGGCTCATGTTGGCAATGTCTGGGATGTACAGGAGGAATAGGGGCTATGGGACCAACACAAGCAGAAAGTAGAGAAGTAACAAAAGTAGACTTTTATTCGGGGTGACGGATGAAGCCACAGGCGATTATCGTTCAGTGCATTATAGTCACTGATTCCTATTTCTTGCCAACTATTTAAGGTACATGAATTAGTGGAAATCTATTTTAAAATACCCCACACGGACATTTTGTCCTTTTTCATTCCTGGACATCTGGATCAGAAATAATGGTATTTTATGAATGACTTAAGATTAAGGAGGTAGAAAGGAATAAAACTCTAGCCTGCAAGGTGAAGATAATCCTCACTCCTCCCACCCCCACCCTTGCTCCCACAAGGCACCCACCTATATAGAGCAAAGGCACACGCATCTTCGTACTGACACACCAATGGCAACAACTACTGAGAGAATGCCAGGAAGGAGGTGTCTTGTTACAATTCTCTTAAAGATGAAGCATTTGGCAAAGTGCCCAGCCTACCTCTGCTCCCACTGAGGGGAGAAGGATGATTTGTCATCACTGGTGCAGGTTGTCTGGACTTTGAGAAGCATCCCTTCCAAGCACAGGTATAAATCCTACACATGAAGTTCCTGCTCTTCAGGGAGCCCTGAAGATGGAGATGATTAAACCACAGCAACAGTGGTCATCTGCAGGTGGAGGACTCCATTTTCTGAAATTTTTGTTCCTGAGTTTGGAATTTAAACTCATGTTACCACTATTTTTATAACTTGAATCCTTAACTGAAAGAGGCAAGAAGTGGGAGGAAAAAAGGGGTAACTGCTTTTGGAAACTGACAACAATTAAATGCTGGTTATTAACAAGGACTGGGTCAGAAAATGCAAAAGGAAAACAAGTGCACACTTGGCCCAGTTTCCAACTAGTTTTCTGCCATAAAGGCAAAAGCCAGCTGCTTTGTTCATTATTCATGAGGTGGGTTCTGCAATGGCATAAAAGGGAAGCAAGTCAGCAGTGGAGACTTTGCATATGCAGATTGAAATGCAAAAGGTAATATCAACTTATAGAGAGCAGTGGCTATTCCTATGCTGTGAATTCAATACCTTCTGCGTGGCAAATACATGTATATTCTCCCAAACCTCCAGAATTCACAATCCTAAGTAACAGGAGAGAAAAGAATATTGAAGAGCTTCGCATCTGAAATGAGATGACTGAAGTCTGCCATAGACTGTGCTGTGGAAATCAATTAGCAAATGAGAGAAAGAATATATTTATTTCCCTTGTGGCATATATACACTGGGGAGTGACCCTGCTCCAATATCCTCTACACCTGCGGTCCCCAACTCCTGGGCCTTCGACTGGTACCAGTCTGTGGCCTGTTAGGAACCGGCTGCACAGGAGGTGAGCGGAAGGCCGGCAAGCGAAGCTTCATCTGCATTTACAGTCGCTCCCACTGCTCACATCACCGCATAAGCTCCGCCTCCTGTCAGGTCAGGGGCAGCATTAGATTCTCACAGGAGCAGGAACCTACTGTAAACTGTGCACGCGAGGATCTGGGTTGTGAGCTACTGATGAGAATCTAACGCCTGGTCTGAGGTGGAGCTGAGGCAGTGACGCTAGCGCTGGAGAGTGGCTGGGACTACAGATGAGCATGAGGAGAGAGGTTTGACTGCACAGAGACCATACTAAATCAAGTGCTTGCAGGCTCACATCAACACCCTATCAGTGCGTAGCAAGTGACAATGTAGTAATAACAGAAATAAAGTGCACAATAAACATAACGCGCTTGAATTATCCCAAAACCATCCCCCCCAACCTCAGTCCGTGGAAAAATTGTTTTTCATGAAACCAGTCCCTAGTGCCAAAAAGGTTGGAGACTGCTGCTTTAAACAGAAGACAACTCTGCTTGTTTTTCAGTACCAACAAGTTCAATGGTGAAAATGGGGAGAGAAAACCCAAAACCAAATTTTCTAAGGATTGCTGACTATAACTTCTACTCTGATGACCCAGACACCTTGAAATAGTTGTAGTCTTGCCAAAATATCCAAAACAGCACTGACACCAGAATTGAAGGTGACAGTGTGGGTTTGATTTATTTCTTTCCATTGCAACTTTGTTATTAGCCCTGCAATTCAGCAGCACAATGCCTAGTTATGTTCTGCACAGCCAGCTGAATTTGCCTAACTTTCATCAAAGGTCCAAACTCTGTGAAGTTACACTGTGACAAATACCCTATTCCTCTTGAGAGACATAGTCTAGTACTCCTCTAGAGATAGGAAGGTAGGAAAACCCTTAGGAATTGTTGAATTCACTTTAGGGAAATGCTAAGACAAGACACTATTAGTGAAAAGTCTATAAGGATATACAGTATATACACAGCGTATACAGTGGCAATTAGTGGGACTTCATCTTTTACCTTGTGCAGTTCTGACTTATTTGAGTTTCATGATAGCAACCAAGGATGCTTTTATAATGTGCTAAAGGCATATATAACAGGTACTTGAAAATATTTGCTGACCAACCTGTTTTTATCATCTATTTCCTGGTGACCACAGTGCCCCCAAACCAGTCTCCCAGCTTTCGCCCTTCCCCCAGAGCCTACTCTCACAGGGCGGCCAAGTGACCTTTCTCCTTTGCCAGATCACCGTGTCTCTACTCAAGGCCCTCCAATGACTGCCACTTCACCCAAATATCACCTTCACAATGAGGCTCACTCTGCTCTGCCAGCCCCTTCACCTCCCTTATCCTGCTCTACTTTTCCACAGCTCTACCGCCGCTACTTTATCACGTTTATTTGCTCACTGTTTGCTGTCCCCACACTCCGCTAATGTTAGCTGCACAAAGGTGAGGTTTTTTGTCTGTTATGACTTCATATATTCCAAGCACTCAGAACAGTGCCTCATTCAATAAATATTTGCTAACTGAATGATTTTAAATAAGATATTTCTATTTATAAAAAGAAAGGGTGCTACATTGTTCCTATATTGGTAAGCCAGTCTGCCATTTTTTTTCAAAATAGCAGGTAACTAACAAAAAGAACTGTGGACCCTCCAACGTGGAGTAAGTCTCATTAGCACATGAGTCAGTCAGCAGCCAAGACATTACCAGCTATCACAGCCCCATTCCCCTCACACTGCTCATTGCTCAAAGTGAACTGCCAAGACCACACCTACTGTCTGGTGATCCCAGGAGCCAATTTATTCTACAAAGGGTCTGAATATTACATCAATACCTAACTCTTTTATAAATTTCCTAGGAACTGAGTTCATGGTGTATGGCTCTTCCTCCCCACTGTTCTTTCTCATTTTTCTTTGTGCCTTCAAATAGGAACTGCTTAGGTCTAGTATTTCTAGCCCTTACCTTCAGCTCTAATTTTCACCTCTACAGCTATTTCTACTGACGTGACACATCTCTTCTATCTGGTTTTCAAGGAAAGAGAAAAACGGATCCCTAAGATTCAAGTTGTTGGGTCAAAGTTCTAGTCCTGATATAAGCCAAGATAAAGCCTCATTTGTGCAAAACACAGGGAAGGATGAAATTAACATTTAATATCACTTTAAAGCCTTCCGTGCCTGCTTCCAAACCCTGCAGAATTATGGAGATTGAAGGCTTTGGCTCGTGAGCAGAGATCCCAGGTTGGACTCAACCTGTCTGGGGGTGTGTGGGTGAAGGTGGGGGACAGCGCACTGCTGGGCTATCCATCCCGCAATCACCTAAGAAATCGACTGACCTTTCTTTGCCCAGGAGACCCTCTTCTCACTGGAGTGCACGTAATCTTCAAACATCGTCTGCAAGACCGTGGCTCGCTCTCGGATTTCCTGGGGGCCAACAGCATGGGATTTCTGGGAGGGTGACGGAAGGATTAAAGGAGAGTCAGAGTCAGAAATAATGAAGCAGTTTATAATAGATTTAATAACAGTAAAATCACACAGTAACTACCTAGGGGCCAACAAGGGTAATCCTTTCAATATTACTAGGGGAAAAAAATGGAGCTATAAAGATGTTAAAGTCAAGCAATGATGAGGGTGGCTTTGTGAGGGAGCAGATCAAGTCTATTTATTTATTTACTTATTTTTCTTCCTGACCTTCTATTGCATATTCAAAATGAAAGACCACTAGAGACACTCTGGAATTTTCCAAGTCCAATTCAAACATCATAGAACATCAACTATTTTCAAATGAATCTTTTATCTTCTACAAATCTCCCTTCTCTTACACTCAACCCGTGGAACACAGGCAATCCCTCTTTAAGAGCATTCCACAGTGACCCGCCTAAAATTCTGCCTTTAAAAGTTACCCCTCTTCTTGAATTTCAGAGCAGGCTTCCTCAATTCCTAGAGAGGTTCAGACTTTGAGTATTTTAGATTCATTCCTTTGGCCCATAACCACTGTGCTGAGTTCCCAAGAACCTATTAAGGAGTGGGCTATTCCAGCAAATCACATTCAAAGACAGCCTGGATCTTTGCCGTAAACCGTTCCTCTGTAAGTACCATCTGTATGCAATGAAATACCCTACAGATGGAAAATGTTAATAAGATACACAATCATTTCCTTTTCATCCTTTAACAGTCCCAGAGAAAAGATTTCCTTTTTAAATATCCCCACTAAAAACCAGTGGTTTTTGTTTCCCGTATCTTAAAACAAACTCAAACGCTTTCTACTTGCATGTGAAAATGAGATCCGAGGGAACACAGATTCTCCAACCCAATGAGGCCAACGTGCCAAAGGATGCTGACCGTCTGAGAGGTGCTACTGCGCCTCTACCTCTACCACCCCCACCGTGGGACCCTGGGGAGGAGCCAGCGTGAGGCCCGGGTCATGCTTCTTAACCTTGCGGCGGAGAGGGTGCGGGTGTCTGCCTCTGGCCTAACCTAGATGCTCCAAGCCTCTTTCACTTTTCAGACTGACAGGGAAAGAACAAAGGAGACAGAAGAAAAAGCCCCATTCTTTGGATCGACATTCATCTCTGTATTAATAGAGATTTAACAACCTGAAAATGTTTTTAGTTTAGTCAAATCATTCCTGCTACCTGTTTGGTTGATGACAGTCTAGCTGATTTCACAGTACAAGGTCCCCCTCGGGGTTCTATCTGCTGAAGTGTCAGGAGAAAAGTCACTCAGCAGCTGTGTTACCAAAGTGGACATTTGCTATTGTCATTAACAAGGATTTTTTTTTTTACCCTCTTAACTGATGTGAAATGCAAACTTTTTTGCTGCCCTCCTTTCGTTAAGCCACCTCAGCAGTGCAACTGTCACCTTCTCTGCGTTTTTTTTTTTTTAATATGAATGTGAAATTAGCGAGGATGCCCTTTCCCCTGGCGGACAGAATCCTCTGTTATTAAAAAGTAAAGCACTTTAATAATGAAAACTTTTTCCTCTTTTTCCTGTGTTTTAACTGTTTAAAATTAATGAGAAGGGCAGAATGGTTGTCAAAGCGATATTGAAAGCCGGGCAGCCAGGACCGAATAAGCACAAAAATCCCTCTAGAGTGTTAAATAAACAGAGCTCCAGCCCTCTCCGAATCCCTCTGTTGGTTATTGTATACGTTCTGTAACAGCTCTCAGAATAGATCTGAGAGCCAGGGAGGCAGAGAGGTTTCAGAATTCCAATAAAGGCCTCAAATTAAAGACAGCCTGGTGCGAATTCCAGGAGAAAATTAAAGAGACCTCAAGCTTAAGTGACAGGTGACTTGCTTCTGTGTCACAACTGTCAGGGGATTTAGTGATAATATGGCAATATATTACAAAGGGCTTTTCTTATTCCCCCCTTTAGGTTTCAAAATGAGGCATCTTTTCTTCCCAACCAACCAAAAAAATTACATATATATAATGTGAGTGTGTATACAAGTGAAATAGGTAGAAAAAAACGAGAAAACTAGGTTCACACATTTGAAATGATGAGGTCAGTTTTAGTAAAATGTAAGAAAAAGTTAATGACAGAAAATACAATATACAGTCCTTAGAAAAAACACCTCTTACTCCTCCCTACACCCCATTTCCAGAAATACTTTACTTTAAAATTGCCCCTCTTGAGAATGAATGAGGTATTTTTCGGTTGTCTTCTGGGGAGGACAGTCTAAATTTAAACTGAAGACGACGGGGGCAGAGTTAAGCAGCAGCGTCTCCGCCCCAGACAGGGAAAACGCTCCCGTAACGAGAGTGGGTCAAAGCCCCAAGGGCACACGAGCACCCGGCAGCCTGGCTCTCCCATCCTCAAAGACATGGATTCGGTACCGGTTAATGAAGCTAACTTGTGGCTGCTGGACCATGGGCAGTTCAGGAAAACACATTTCCAACCGTCTACCCAAACTCAATGCACCTTTGTCTCTAATACCCTACTGATCTTGGAAAGAACAGGCTATGAAAATGGATGAGCAAGGGGCTCTGAACTTACCTAAAATCTCACAACGGCAGCAACCGTTCATTAGGGTGAGTTTACTGGCCTATTTCATAGGACAGAAAAACTTGCAGGAAAATGTTTGGGTGTGTGTATACTTTGGTGATGAAAATTTCACACCTATCAAGGAGCAACAGATGAGTCTCAGATAACTAGGCCGGACTATTTCTGTTATAAAAAGTTTTAGATGGCAGCAATGGTAAGGGAAGATTTTTGCATATGGAATGACTTTGTTTTCATCACTTTATTGCCATGCTGAGTTTTACCCCCACGGTCCCTAGAATCTTCCGAGTGCTTCTCAGTAAAGTTGAAAGATCAAATTTATTCTCTTTGTAGGTGGGTGAACATTCACACACCCAGACATAGCTATATATATTTTATATGCCTAAATATGAAATATACATTTTACAGATGCCTCACTCGCCTTCTTTATTTTCACAGAGAAGTCCAAAAATGTATGTGCCAAAGGGACATTTACAATGGACTTCAGTCAAGCTGAGTGAAGAGGGGCATCTTAACGAGGCACCTGGCCATACGTACAAAAAGCCTATCCACTGCACCTACATTTATGTGCCTGGCATCATATGCTCAAGACTCTCCCAAAAGGAAAGCAGCAATTAAGACATACTGTATTTCTTATGCAAAATAGAATTAAAAGTTGTATCCAGCATCTACCTTATTCTTTTTACTACTGGCACAGATTGTACACATAAAACACTCTCTCAGGCTGTATGTCTAATAATTAGTAACATAATCAATTTAGCTTAGTTTTTATTTTTCCTTTGAATTAAAGTTCAATTTGACCCAATAAGCCAGGTCTTTAGCAACACGACACCTAGAACCTAGCATGATTAATTTAGCTTTCTAAGTTAACCGGTTATATCAGTGTCAGTGAAAGCCCCAACCTTGTTTAACATTTCTTTCTAAAAACAAAGATCACCAAACCTTAAACATAGCAAAGTATCCAATTCATTCCTATCCATTATGGCAGGAGCTTGGGCTGAGATAAGACAGAGTCTCTGGCCCTAGGAATTTACATGGTCTGGAACTGTGCAGAGCATGTTATGCCTCATTTTGTTTAAACCTCACAGCAATCTTAAGACAGTGGTACTCTTGTTCTCTTCATTTTACAGATGGGAAAACTGAGGCTGGGGAGAAGATTATCTGCCCAAGGTTGCAGAGCTACCAGCTTTGAGGCAAGGATTCAGATCTATGTCTGTCTGACTCTGGGATGCGGCTCTTACCCCGGATGTTATAATGGTTTCTCAAGTCTCAGAAAAGCTTTGAGGCTGGCCTCAAGCCAGGGAAAAGGCTTAAGGAGAAGAATTGATGCCGCAGGGCCACAGAAGGGCAGATGTTTTAAAAAAAAATGACTGTGGCTTGTTGCTGAAAGAGCAGAGGGAAATGCAGCTGCTTTGCTCCTTCACTGGGGACATGTCCTTCAGGAGGGACTAAGGCCCTTCTGCTTCCCCAGCTTCCCTGAGCTGCGCAGACACACACAATGATCAACTCCCTAGAGAGGAACGGTCTGTGCTCAGGGATACAGACTGACACCAAAGCCAGCCCCAGAAAGAGGATACTTAAGACTAGGTTTGATCAAACTTCTACCGCCTCATTTTGTAATTTTACTGCTCTTATTTCTGGAGAGCAAAAGCAGATGCTAATGTTCCACTCATTGTGATACAGCAAAAAAGGGGCACTAGGGTGCATGTCACTGAGTCTGGGCTTTAATTTCACATCTGCTACTGACTTATGTGACTACAAATAATAATAATAATAATAATACTGGAGTAATGATAATAAATACCATTGGGTACTGTGCGTTGTAATCAGGGCTTTAGGACTATTTCTCACACACTCCCCAATCTACTTATGAGAAGAACACTGTTATTACCTCAATTTTATGCATGAGGAAACTGAGGTTTAGAAAGGTCCAATGCTTGCCCAAAGTCACGCAGCTAGTAAGTGACAGATTAGGGACCTGATTTGAAGGCCACGCTCTCAGCCACTCCGCTAAAATGCCTCCTCAAACTGCTCCCCACATACTCCCTGCTGATGTCAAAGAGCTGTCCTGTAGCCTTAATAAATTATTGGAGGGAACATTGAAAAAAAAAAAAAACAAAAAGAAAAAAAAAATCTTAAGTGGAATTTACAGTAGTTCCAAAACAACTGAAGTATGTGAAGACCAATGAAGATCTCCGTGGTTACCAGTCGATCCCCTTGACAACAAACTAGCAATAAAGAATGGTTCAAAGTCAAGCATGGCTGGGACGTTTTAAATGAAATATTGTACCACTAAAATAACTTGTTGATCAAGTGAGTCTTTACTGGCTCTTCTGTTCACAGGGATCTGTGTTGTGGCACCATTTATTGGCAGAAGATCACCTCTATGAAAATCGCTAACATTGCTTTAGTTAAAAAGCAATTCAGTTCCATGTTCTTGGTTTAGTTAGTACTAACGCAGTCACACTGATACATAGTTAAATACACATGCTTCAACGTTAGACTGCCTCATTTCAAATACTGGAAGGACTAATGATTATTAGCGCACTCCTGTGAAAGTTCCTTAACCTCTCTGAGCCTCGGTTTTCCCATCTATAAACTGGGGCAATATCTACCTTACAGGGTTGCCGGGAGGATTAAATGGAATCGTGTGTGTAAAGAACTCAGCACAGTCCCAGGTCCAGAATACACACTAGGTAATAGATGTTATGATTATTTCCTCTCCTTTTATTAAATAAATTCCTTAGATACTCTCTGGAACACAAGAACTTAAGGCAGGCTCAGTAAAATTTAGACCCTGCCTCAAGGAGAATATCGATCCAAATAAAGGCACATACTAAAGCATAAAAGAAATTCTTAAGCTTCATCTATTTGGCTCTGATTTTCCAAGTCTGTCTTTAGGCATAAGAAAACAAATGTAAGATATTCAAGTAATTAATATTTCATAGGTAAAATCACATAGAGCAACACGACACACACAATATACTGAGTAATGGGGTGGGGTGGAGCAGGGAAGCGATTGTCTAGCAGGGGTGAAACCTTAGAAGAGAAGCAGGAAAGATGTTCAGGGTTGTCTGCACCTGCTCAGAATCTCCATATGGAACTGCACGGATAATAAAAATTTTTCTTCTTAATGATCTCAACTTTATTCTTCCTCTGTGGATAGCACACACACAAAGTGTATTTGAAAGGAGACACAGAGATATTTATTTCTTCCATGCTGTCTTGGGTGGACAGGTCTAGTCAGTTGTCCTTGCTCTTAACCTGGATCGGGACCACCGGGTTGAGCGTGTAACACTGCCTCCAGACTCATTCTGGTCTCCTCTTTTCTGGGGAGCCTGCTGCTGTCTGGCCAACTTCCAGAACGGACTACAGCCCATTAACCGGATGAGACTAGCAAACACCCAGAAGCGAAGAAGAGAGAAAAACACAATCAAGATTTGGCCTCATCTAATGCTCATGGTCCTTAAAATACACTTTTGCTTGACAGAGGAAATAACCCCCACACAAAATTTCTGCTGTCCCAAATCAAGAAATGAGTCACATCTGTCAGCAGCATGCACAATGCATAAATAATAAAACTCACCTGGTTTCTCCATCGTTGCCCTTTAAAACAGTCATCCCTTGTCAGAACAGACAAAATATCTTCCATCTTAATCTCAGAAATGCTGTAACAGAAAGGAATCACATCAAGGTAAACTTTTTGTCCTTTCCAAACACCCAAAACCCTAACACATAAAACTGGCCTATTCTCAAGCTAGTCAGACATGAAGTAGAACCGACACTTTCCCAGGAAACAGAGTATTTTCCTAAACCCTTAGGAATTCAAAAGGAAGGGACAGACAGGATAATAATTCCAACAATTTCCTTCCTTCCTGATGAATTTAAAATAGGTTACATTTAGAATTTCCTTTATAGGGGTTGAGTCATTATTTCTTAATAAATCTTGAATACTAAACCAGTATGCCTGCTCATTGACTTGAGCATATTAAAAAAAGCATTTCAGATAGTCTCTTTAGTTTTATACTTAAAAAAAGACAGAAAAAAGGTGGCTAAATATCCACAGTTACCTGGTAAACACCTCAGCGGAGGGTAACAAGTGAACAAAGCCCCCACCCATAGCAACACTACCGTCTTCTACCCTGGAGGATCCTCACTACTCTTGTCTCTTAATTAAGGGGTGAGGACCAAGGGATCTCCGATGAATCCAGAGCTACACGCAAATTGCTAAAACCTGAATTGGGCTTCACTGGTCAACAGAAGCCATCGGGAGCCAGAACAAAGCAGCTGGACCGGCCTACCGGTGGAGTCTGGAAAGCCTACACTCACCCCGTCGTCTGCAAGGCCACAGTATTCGCATGTGGGAAGCAGATACAGACTCATGTATCAGGGAGAAGGAGGAAACATAACCTGCTGAAAAGACACTTCCCAGAGAGAAAGAGAAGGAGGAGTTCTGGGAGGAAAATAGATCATAAAAAGACAAATGATTTTGTTGGTTTTTTTTCCCCCGTTGTTGTTGTTTTAAAAATGTAACAGCAAATTAAAACATGAATGGCAACCTCTTACGTGGGAGAAGACAATTCTCCCCCTTTCCCCCAAAGGTTACTCTGACAAGGTTATGAATGAAAATGTCACATCTCTGACAGCGATTTACCTGAGATGTGTCATCTTCTCCCTGAACACCCCCAGCCCCCACCCCTCAGCATCTTCTCTCTGCTGCCAACTCACAGCCCTACGGATACGTGAAGTCTCTTTGCAGCAGCCAGAGTCAATCGGAGACGGCAGAGCACGTGCTGAAAGGAAGCAGTCAGAGGGAGAGTGCCCGTGGGTTCATGGGAAATCTATTTTTCATATGAGAGAGGAACGTGGCTACTGAGCTTGCCTCTTACTTGTGCCTGGAGATCCGGAGGAAGTGAAAACACAGCCCAGCCCTGTCTTTTACTTTGTCCACCTGACTTGCCTCTATTCATCACTTTTTTTTTGAGGAAAAAAAAAAAAAGGGAAAATGCAAAAGTAGAAGAAACATAAAAACTTGGGAGTCAAATCTTGAAGCAGGAAGGAAGACGAATAACGCCATTCTCAGTCAGGTATGTAAAAACCAGGCCGCAGAAGGACAGTCTTCTCAAATGCACGGAAGCACGGATACTCCAGCCACAGCACCACACAAACGCCGCGTCCACACGGCCGGACTAACTCCCGAGGAAGGAGGAGCTAAGCATGAACCAGAGTGATTCACAGTTTGAAAGGGCCTTCTACCTCTTTCTAAGAAATCATTGCTGCTGAGGAACAAAGCAAATCTACTACGATTATTTATGGGTCTATCAACAGATCTGAATACCCTACCTTAGTATGAAATGAGATAGATAAATAAATAAATTCAGGGAACTGTCTTATGCCTGATCTAAGAAACACACGTTTTGATGAAGCATTTACATTTTAATAAACCAATGATGACTTTCATTAGAAACACATTTAAAGGGGAAGTAGAAAAAAGTTAAGTTGGCAACTACAAAGAAGTCAAAAGGATACAGAAGCAAAGTTCTGAGCTTTCAGACAGAGGCAGCCACGGCCCGGGGAACCTGCCTCTTGCCCAGTCTGCTAAATTAAATCGTCAGGGTGAGTTCCACAGCACTCGGCCTACGCAGGCAGGCGGCAACCTGTGACGGCCCTTGCTGCCGAGAGCCTCGGCCTGCCTTCCTCAATCTTCCCGGTGATTCATCGGCCATCCTGCATACCCCTGCCTGGCTCTCATGTTCTTAGGCATAAAACGCACAGACACTTCCTCCCGCTCCTCCTGCAAGAAGCATTCAGGAGTGTGCCTTTCGGATTCTAAAAGGTTCGAGTCTGCGCCTTCCCACTGCACACTTTGCAACCAGTTCTTAACAGATTTTGTTTTTAATTAAGTGAAAGAAATACTTATCCGTAGGTATCCAATGTATAGCCTTCCCTCAGACAGAAATCGGGAAGTATAATAAACGGCTATAAAACAATAGCCCAGATTCTGCCCTCTGTCCAGGCTGATCACAGCCACCTGTGAGGCAATCAGCCGCCAGGCCTGGGCCCTCAGCAGGAGAGTGTTCAGGGCGGACACCAGCAGGTGGGACTCACGCAGGACTCCTCCCTCCTCACATAAATGTCCTTCCACCACCCTGCACAGTCTCTCCCCAAAAGACCTGAATCTCTTCCTTTCAGGACTTGGCCACACCCCGGGCACCCCGAGTTGTCTCCTGTTCAATGTGAACATTGTGTTTTATCTCACATGAATGTTGGCATACTATTTTTCCAGACAAGATCATCGCAGTGGATGACTGTACTTGTTATGTCTTTAAAATATACCTGGCACACTAAGAATTCACATCTGTGTAATTACTGTTTTCCCTTTTCAATTTTAGAGGCACCTATGCTGTTTACTCTGGCCT
Organism: Lepilemur ruficaudatus; assembly: GCA_963574885.1. NCBI lineage: Eukaryota > Metazoa > Chordata > Mammalia > Primates > Lepilemuridae > Lepilemur > Lepilemur ruficaudatus. Next base: position 122,932 of record CAUYRT010023455.1, read on the forward strand.
TAGACAATTATCATTTGACTCTGTAACTGTTATCACTCATGTTTATGAGGAGAGCACCCAGAGAGCTGCTGCGGGAGAGCAACGGGACAATGTGACTTTGTAGGTCTAGACTGGAAAGGACAGGCAAAGAAGTGTGGAGCATCCGACAGGCTATTAAGGTGTGGTGACTAAGTTTTCTATGGTGGGGCCGCAGCACAAAATTCTGAAAGTGCTTTCCACACGTATACCAATTCCCATGACGGGGATGACAGCTACACACTGCGCCGGGCTCACAGCCTGCGAGATCAGGGCAAGTGAAGAAAGAGAACCAGCTCCATCAGTGGACTTGCATTTCAGCTCCCCCAGTGTTTCTGGGGTACACCTGCCTGGTACAGTGCTGGCCGAGGTGCTGAACAGGCTGCAGAGAGGAGTGCCAGCCACTGGCCTTAGGGAGCTCAGAAACTGTGCTGGGTGGAAAGTGATTAACCGATCCACTCAAGATTTCCTTCACAAATAAGACAATACGCACATCTTCCTGAAACAAATAAAGACCACCTTTCGACTGACAGATTATATTAAGATAAGGAACAAACTGAATAAAAGGAAACCCCAAACTGTATTTTGGCCCACCTGCAATTCCTACCAGGAGCAGTTCCTGCCTCCCTCCACGATGAAAGATGCATGGCACATATTTTGAATAAGCCTGAGTCCTTAAATGCTCACACTGACAACCTTGAAAGGGCTTTGAAAAGTCTTACTAGCATGAGAGGGAGAGTTCTGGGCAAGGAAAAAAAAAGAAATAAAACTACCCCACTTAGCAGCACAGCTGAGCCGTGCATTCCTGGCACAGCACGAGGTCTGGAATCCAGGGCTTTCCGCGGAGGAGCGGGAGGTGCTGACACGGACCGCACTACACACAACATGGGAGCTGGAAAGTCCTGGGTGCCTCAGAATTACTCCCCTCCGGGTTTATTTTGTTGGGGGCGGGGAATTATGTGATGAGTAAAAGGTATTGTTTTTTTAAAAGACAAATCAACTTTGAAGATACAAGATGTTAATTGTAAGAAATAAAAGTTCTGACTAAAAAGAGGTCTTCAAGAGGCTGTGAGGGCTGTGCACACTATTTTACGGTAAGAAAAACGAAACACAGACTCCTAAAAGGAAACCGAGCGCAACAGATCGTCCTGTGACTTAGTCTGGCAAAGCGATGAAAACTGTCATGTGCTGATGGTATTAAGGGTTTTAGTTTTTGCCACTGGCTATTCTGGGACTCATTTAGGGATCACAAGGGTTAATGGCTCTTCTTCAGCTTACAAGGCCCATCAGCTGTAAAAAGCGACAGAAAGTTAATTAGGTGAGATCAGCTGAAACCACGTTCAGGTTTCTGACTCACTTGATTTTGTGAGAAGCCAACGAGTTGACATATTCTGCCTCCGAAGGAGCCAAAATGAGCAGGCTGCTCCCATGGCAGCCAATCCGGGCAGTTCTTCCAATCCGGTGGATGTATTCTGCAGGTGAAGACGGAGCGTTGTACTAAAAAGGGTAACAAAAATGAAGGCATTCATAGATCAAGGGATTGCCATTAATTGGAAGTGCAATACCCCTCACCTGCCTCCAGGTATCCTAAGAATTAAATCCTGGTGCTATGGTTACCCTAACACAATCACAAGGAGAAGTCACTCAACCCTGAAACTCCTGGCTTCACTGGAAATAACAAGGCTCTGACATGCAAATGTGAACAGTGGCCAAGTTTCAGATAAACGAGACGTCTTCTCATCCCAATATCTCCTTTTTAATTTTACTTCTCCACAGGTCTCTTCATTTTCCTATTTGCATCTTTTCACGAGGCGACTGTGCAAGGTGAAAACGTAGGCAGGTGGGGGTAAATTTCTCCAGGATGACCACATGACCTTGGCCTACGTCCTTGGCAGACAGAGCAATGGGGACGAGGCAGCAGAGGACCCGGGTGGTGCAGGGGCGAAGGGGCTGACCACTCTGCTGACAGAGTCCGCTCTGCTGCCAGCCCCGGGAGCAGGCCCTGGAGCCAGGCCCCACCACCTCACTGCAGTGCCACTCAGTCCCTGTTGAGCGGAGCTGCAGGGCGGTTGAGAGGCAAGTTCCCTGCGAGCGGGAAGTGCTTCGGCTCCCATGGACAGCACTTCTGACCCAGGGAAAGGGCAGACTCGCTAACTGGGCAGAATGGATTATGCATAACTTTTTGTATTTTCTTTGGCAATAACTCTGTCATCATTAAAGTTAACTGACCATATATCCATTCTTCCTTTTTTTCTTTGCTTTTTTTCTTGCACATGGACACACACGCATACACAAAAGATCAGAGGACCATGGTGAATAGAATATATGGAAGGCCAGGCATTTTAAACTAATCTATATTCACAATAAAGGAGCTCTAAATGATCAGTGTTATATGTCTGGGATCCCACACATTGAAATTACCCCAATCTTCAATTCGTTCTGTGGCCAGGAGGAAAGAAGACACAGGGCCTGTCGTCCCAAAGTGATCATCTATGGTGAGCAAATCAGATTTCCTAGCCAGTGACAGGCATGCAATTCCATTAAAATGTGAATAAACCATGACTCATGTAAACAGGGCACATGTCCCTCGGCCTCCACACAGAAAGGCTTAAAAATACCATTCTGCAGACTAACGAAAAGAAAAAACAAAACTAAAACCACTAGACTCTAGTGCTAACACCTGTACCCTCTGGCAAAGCGTCTAAGGCTGGAGGTATGTCTAAGATGCTGTCAGGAACTTAATTGCTCCCTGCAGGTCAATGTACATGGACACAGCTCTCAGGACAGCTGAGCCATCTCCTTCTGGACACGACGAGGCCTCCCAGGAGCCCAGGTAATTCCCGTTATTTTCAGATTGTTGAAATTTTGGTTTGTGACATGAATTAGTCTGGGAGCAGGAGAGCCTGTCGCCTCCCTCCCCTGAATGCACATTCTGGCTGTTTTGCTGCGGCAGTTAGGTAGGCTGGGTTAAGGAAAGATGTCAAGAGAATTGTGTAGATAAGGCTGGTTTGCTGCCTGGTTACCAGGGCAACACCCAAGAGGGTAATAATAATTATTCTACTTAAAGCCAATGTATCCACTCGTGATCATATCCCTGCCTAAAGCTTACATCTTAACAACTAAAAAATTACCTGAACAATCCACGTGACTTGAGGAAGGTCTAAGCCCCGAGCTGCAACATCCTTAAAAACAGAAAAGAATGTGGTTTAGGACTGAGCTGCTGAATCTTTTCTGGGTCCTGGATATGTTTGATAATTTAATGCAAACCCAAAGAGTTCACCCATCCCCAGTGTGCCCTCCACACCACTGCAATCCTGCATGCAATTTGAGGGGCTCAGGGATCCACTGAAGACCACTTATGGTTAAAAATTCTGATTTGGGGGCAAGTTCTACAGAACCAGTTGGTGAGGAAGCCACAACCCATTTCGCTAAAATAACATCATCTATAGGTCAGCCCAGAAACTTACACAGTAATTATTGGTTGTGTCAGGTAAGAATTCTGAAAACTTCTAGCATGTTTTACTAATTCACATTTTATCTGAAAAGCCACTTTATGATGAAGGTATTCATGAATTATTATCCCCAAACCACACCCATGAGCAACGCCTAACGAAGATACAGCTTTGAGGTGTGCTTCCGGAGCATCACTCCTCAAGGTATTCACTTGTGGAGGTGAGTTGCAAAACATTTACTAAGAACTTCACTTATTAGCCTCACAGAGCAGTAAGGATCAAGTAATCCCCCTGTCCCTTCTGATAGCTAAATTAGAAGTCATGCCAGACCCATTAATCACTTCAAAGATTTAACTAGACAACTGAAAAACTATGAAAGCAATGGAGATTTAAATTTTCTTTTCAACTAGTCACCACTCGAAGAGCAAAAATTCTTTGCTCTCTCTAGCCTCTCACCATTCTGGCAGAGACTAGAAAATGGGATCTCCCAGTCTTTGCCAACAAATTCTCACTTAGCATTCATTTTTCAGTGTAAAAGTCCTAACAAGAATGTTCCCAGTTAACATTTACCGAGCACTTACCACACAGTGCACACCACACATTCTGCTGAGCATTTTACCTCTCTTGACAACTCCTCAAAATCTATTACCCCCATTTAACCAATGAGGAGAGTAAAGTTCAGGAAGGTTAAGTAATTTGTCCAGGGACACACAGCTAAGAAGTGGAAGTAACTCTCAAATACAGGTTTACTTTACTTTTCCAAGGCTATATCACACTGCATTCCACTGTCAAAAAAGATGCTCTGTCCCTCATATGCTGCCAGTGGGAATCTCTATGCCGGGGAATTTGGTAACATCTAGCAAAATAACATATGTACTTGCCCTTTGACCCAGAGCAGTATCACTTCTAGAAATTCACCCAAAGATACACTGGCAAAAAAATGATATATGCATAAGGCTATTCACTTCAGCACTATATATAACAGCAGATCTGGAAAAAACTCCAATGTCTACCAGGGGAAGAGAGGTTGAAAAAACGTGGTAATACGTCATATAATAGAGTATTATACAACTATAAAAGGAACAAAGATTTCTACATAATGATATGGAAAATCTCTAGGATACATTTTGAGTATGTATAGTATGCTTTTGTGTAAGAAATTGGGAAAATATAAACATATTTGCTCATATTTCAATAAGAAATAATGGAAAGAAAAACCCCAACGCTCATAAAATAGTCATCTATAGGGGAGGAAGAGAACAGGGAGGACGGGACAAGGATGGAAGCTAGACTTCCTTTAACGAACCTTTATACTTTTGACTGAGACCATGTAAATGTTGTGACATAATTAAAAAGATAATCAGCTGTCATGCAATAGGAAATACATAGCATAGCCTTAGCACGTGACATAATCTTGCCAAAAATCCTGAAAACTGAAACCTAGAACCTAAATCTAATCAAGTGTCCAGATACAACTAGTTCACAGGGAATATGGGAGAAAGAGGAACATGTTAAACCACACCATGAGGGCACAACTAGCCAAATCCAGAATGCGGGGCATTCTAAAGGACAAAAGATCTGGTTTCTTCAACAAAAAAATTAAAGAGGGGAAAAAAAGGAGGGATAATCAAAACAAAACAAAAAACATAAAAAAGATGGATAGAGTAATAGATGGATAAATTGAGAACCAATACCTTGAAGGAGGCTCACAAAATTATCAGTTATTATCTCTGAACAGAGGGATTTGGGGTGATTTTTACTTTCTCTTTTGTGTTTTCTTGGGCTGTTTGCTTTTTCTTTTAGCCATGAATGCACATCATTTACTCTAAAATTTTTATTTAGAAAAATTTAAACCTACAGAACAGTTTGAAGATTAATACAGTGAGCACCGGTAGCTTCTTCATCTGGATTCATAAATTGCTCATCTTTGGCCCATCTGCTCTTTTTCTCTCTTTATGCTTTATGGACACATACGTGTCCTGTATGGGTAACACTAGGCCCCATCACTGGAGTAGAGCTGAGTCCACCAGCCCCTTCCATGTGCAGGTAAGTGATGAGTAAGTAACTGGGGAGTACAACTTTGAGACCATGCAAATAACATGGTCCTGTTTCTGAATCTTCTGCATCTACTGATGCTCCTTGTCTATATTAATTGCTACCTTGATGGTTGCAAATGATGACTTCTATCATCTCTTCCTCCCATTTCACAGCTGTGAGATTCTTCTGTGAAGAACAGCTCTCCCACTTACAGTATCACAAAGGACTCACATGTAATAGCTTTTCTGAAAAACAACACTGTGCAAAGTCTCTATAAGATGCACACTCCCTGCATACCCCAGGGTCAGAGGCAGGACTCAAGGAAGACACTGTCCCACCCTCACTCCTCCAGAAGGACCACTGAGGGTACCTCAGGATGTGTCTGCCTTCGTTTATACCTGAGATTTGCTGGTTCCCTTTGAATGGTGGCTAGGCTGCATTTGTAAGTATGTAAGCAGAAGTTTAATGTACTAAAGTGTGTCAACCACCCACGAAGTGTTTTCAGACAGCTCCCACATGCTCTGAAAGCTGATGTTGCAGAGCTGATGCCTTTGAGAACACAGCTTAGAATGTTCTCTATCTAAAGGGGAGCAGGAAATACTTCTTACACTAACCACAGCTGATGTCTTCAGAAAAACTGATGGGTTCTTAAATCTGCTAAGCTCTTGTTAAGAAATAATTTATTTTATTTAAGTGCTCTGCAGTGGGAGATACATGGAGACAACAGGCTGCCTAAGCTTTGCAGACAGGCTTTGTAAAAAATTTAATGCTCATTGGTTTAGTAAATTCAACCAAGAAACACAGACAAGACTCTAAAATAGCACACCATGTCCATGAAACTCACTCTGAGTGCAAACACACTGAAACAGTAAGTTAAAAAGGATGCCAGCAGGCTCACTGTGATTCTTCAAGGTTCTGTTTCGCACTTAGGTGACCTAGCTCTGGACAACTGGCTGAGATACAATCTTCCTGTCTCCCACTACTTCTTATGTTGGGGGAACCTCTCGTGACAGTGAATCACTACCTACTACCCCTCGTTTTCTCTCATCCAGATTTAATGCAGCCATTTCTTTAGGCACTTATTTCTACTCCCAACCTAAGCTACCAGAGAGAGCGTGAGAAAGGACCAGCCTGGTCTGGGAGCAGAGGGAACTGGACTACTTGCTTCAGCCTCCCTTCAGGAGCCGTCCAATCTGGGCAAGTCTGCTGAGCTCTCTGAGCCTCACTTGACCCACCTACGAAATGGCTGCAAGAACCACCGTATTTATCTCGTGAGGTTGTTGCGAAGATCAAAAGATACAATGTCTGTGACAAATGTCTTGAGAACCATAAATCTTAGCACCCCATCCATTTCATGGCGAGCTAAGAATTGGTATGGTGGCACTTAGGTGGAGAAATGATTGAAACGTCTCTTCACCCTTCTCCCCCATCACACCTCATTCACTCCCCACCCCCACACTCCCGGCAGAAGACCCAAAGAAGCAGAAGACCACCCCCCTCTCCCTGGAGTGCTGTCGGCCGGCTGCCCAGATCACCAGGAAACCATGACCTGTCTAGCGCTCGCCAAAAGCTTGTTTTCTGCCCACTTTTAGGACCTAAATGCAGCCCAATTTTATTCCTTTAACCTAATTAAGGCAAAAGAATTGCTAAAGTCAGTTCTGAAAGACACTCGATGGTGAGGCCTTGAAGGCCCTGGGCTTGACAATTGGCTGCCTCCATGAGACCTAGGAGTACAGATGGAAGGCAGCTTGCTCAGGTGCCAGCCTGTCAGTTGGATTAAAATGACTCATTTATTTACCCAAGAACCTCACAAAGTGCTTTTACTAACACGGAGAGGGGGCCTGCCGTCTCTCTGAGAAGGGACGCAGCAAACTCGCCTCTGACGCCTTCCCGGCCTGCCAAAAGTCATTATTGCCGTGTGTGGAAAGCCATCAGCAGGGTACAGGCCCCCGTTGTCCTGGTGACAGATTGGGCTGCGTAATCAGAGGAGGAAGGAGAGAGTGCAGAAGCTGTCAGAGGCGAGAGATCTTGGCTGAAGCCGCCAAAAAACTGGCAACATGAGTTAGCGTAACTGAGTAAACAGCAAACAATCTCCAAATGATCTTTCCATTAACACAAACAAAATAAAATGAAAAAGATAACTTTACCTAAAAAGCAAACCCCAGAGAAATGCAAGCAAGTCTAGATTTATTTGGGGCATTGAATTGACATTCTTGTGACTCTAAGAGCCTTATTTCCTTTGTCTCCTAGCCTCCTGGCATAGTGGAAATTTCCCAGGAGGAGAGGAAATTAAGAACTGCACAGACATAAGTGTGCTGGAAGCAAAAAAAAAAAAAAAAAAAAAAAAAATCCAACCAAACAAAAAAACCCCTCAAAACTGAGAAGGTGGAAGGAAGCAGCACAGGTGATTTAGGTGCATCTTCTGAAAAAGAAAGGCATGTGCAGGACAACCATGATATATTCCAGTAATAATCAGCCGGCAGACCTGGGTAGAGCCAGGTTCCTTTCCAGGGAAAAGGTTACTTACTCTATTTATCTAGGGACAACCAAGGAGAGCCATTCAGCCCAACAAGAAGTCTAGTGGCAGCCTTAAAATCAGAGGTGGCTTGGAATTTCCATTTTCTAGTCACGCAATTGTATCTCTATCAATTCATCAACATAACAATGGCTTTAAAACCCATGTTCCTTGCCTTTATCTTAAGGTGAGTTCTTCACTATAAGCAGGAGGAAATAATACTTTGTAGATAATCCAGTGTCTTATATCTGATTCCTTTGGTTTCTTAATTCCATTTTCTAGTTTGGCTTTGAATTTTCAAATGACTCCATTCTGCTCATCCCTACTCCCTACTTAACTCGGCTTTTTCTTAGACCTAATTTCCAGAGGACACAAAATTACACTGCAAATGTGTGAAGACTTCTCTTTCACAAATTGGTCCTTTTTGCCTCAATTACCCTTCTACTCTTGCCCGGACTGCACCTCCCCGTGGTCATTTCCTGTACAGCCAAAGTACACAAAGCTGTGTACCAGATCCTGAGCACGTTGCCACGAAATTAGAAAGGTCCTTGCTTTTAAGATGTTTAAAATTAAGATGAAATAAAACATACATACACATACACACACACTCCCCCTACCTTTAACTGTTCCTCGCAGGAAGGAAAATGAGGTGGAGGGAGGGAACTTTATAATAGCAAAGGAAATAGCAGAATTGTGAACTTTTGTGTGGTTATACCAGAAATTCCAAATTTTCATAAAGATGTTCAGTGTTCTGGCCTTGTTAAAAGGATCTTGGGATGATAAATTAAAATGGCAAAAGGTACTGCATAAAGGGGGAAGAATCCCCGCGTGACAATTAACAACATGAGTCCTCTTTGTCAAAAGGAGCCAGTGCTCCATCTGTCTCGTCCTGACGTGGCCCTCGTTCCTCATTAACACCAAGGAGGCTCCTGGAGAGCACTCAGATAGGCTGGCAAGCAACAGGCTGCTCAGAAGGACGCAGAGTGACAGTATCTCCCCCGACCCAAGCATGATCTATTACAGCATGTGTGTCCCACGTGCCCCACGGCTCTAAGACATGCCAGAAGCGTCAGGCTAAAGCAAACAAACGTGGCAGAAGTGTCAGGAACACTGAGAGAGTAAGCAAAGATTTTCTCATCACCAGGGAACCTGTGCCCCCCGTCTGACCTAGAAACCAAGAGCAATGAGCCCCAGCCCGCTCCTCTCCAATCATCTTCACTGCAGAGTAAGGAAGAGATGAGAAGCTGGCAGATCAGCACACTGGAAGTGACCTGGACCAGCAAATGAGGAAGGATCAAGAGGCTTTAGAGAAATCGGATGTGGGCAAGGGAGAGTTTGCTTTACATGTGGCACCCAGGACTGGCAGGGCACAGAGGGCTGGGGGATGCTGTGCTTTGCCAAGACGATGGCGTTCTTTGTCTAGCTGACATCTTTGCCTGTGGTATCATCAGAACAGACAGAACAAGGAAAGTGATATGCTTTTGACCCCACAGTGAAGTGTACTCCAGAAAGAATGATCTTTTCTTCCATGTAGAGCTACTAAGAAAAACCAAAAAACTAAACTTCAGATACCTGAGTTTTCTCTGAGACTTACAGCTCACCCATGTCTGTAAAGCACAGTAGCACTTGCATATCAGGAGACAATTTCCCAGGGATAAATCTAGCACCTTATGGGTCAAAGATAAAACATTTTATTCCTATCCTAACCCAAACTCCAACACAAAGGTTCCTACTGCTTTCTGTTCCAACACAGACAATCTGTAACATTCACTCCTCACATCACACAAGAGGTATGAAAACGTGAACTCATTCCCAATGAGCAAGTATTACTACATCCATCTCCACCTCTCTCAGTTTTTAGAAGAAGGCATACATTGGTGGCTCTCAACATTGAGTCTGTTGGGCCCTATCTATCCCACCCAGTTCAACCCACAAATACCAAGTGCCTACTGTGTGCCTACTCTGTGCTAGATACTGGGATGGAAGTGCAAACAAACCACCATCCTTATCTTCATGGAACTAATGATCTGGAAGGAAGAACTTAGACCAGGTATAACGAGCACTCTAAAGAATGAGCATCTACAGGGTGAGCTGGGAGTGCCTAATGGGGAAAAACTGGGGCCCCTGAGGTTCAATTCCCTAAAGAAGTGAAATTTAAGCTGAGACCTAAGTATGGGTTAGTCAAAGTCAGGGTGGGGTGTTCTAGGCCAAGGGACTAGCATGTACCAAGGCCCCAAGACCAGAAAAAGCCAGAATGACATATTCATGGAATTGAAGGAAGGGCCTGTTTGGCTGAAGGGCAGGAGCAAGGGGAATGTGGGGTGAAAGGAGACAGACAGGGGTCAGGTGCTAGAAAGTATTACTGCACATGATAAGGATTTTTGACAAATTTCTTTATCAAGTAAATTTTCTGGACTTAATCTTTACTTTAGAACAGGTATTTAAAGATGGTTTTAGAATAAACAGAGGCATTTAATTTGTGGATTGGCTTCATAAAGGGAAGGGCTACTTGGTCAGGCACAGATCTCCTTAGGGAGCAAGTATTCCATGAGTAACCGTTCTCAGATCAGAACAAGTGTTGGTAGGGCTGTTTGCTACACACATGTAAGAATCAGCACTGTGATATGCAGGTTACCAGGCGAGCCTTCTTGTGGATGAGCACACATACATACGTGAAAGAAACAAAGCGGTACTCACCCCCAAACTCTACATTTAGAAAGAAACAGTCACTATTACCTTTAGAACTGAATATGGAGCACAAATTCCTTAAAAAGTAATTGCATAAAATGAGGCCTAGACCGGCATTCGAACAGCTGATGTCTTCGCTCCTACCCAGCACTTCCTCGCCACATTCACTAAACTTACAGTACAATTTCCTACTGCACACACAGGGACTTCAGTAACCAGGGGGACGTTAGGTTAATCACCCAAGACGGCACAAGCAGGGAAGGTATTTCAATCTTGGGAGACAGTAACAACTACGGTAAAGTGAATCCCCACAGAGGGAAGAACACTGAAGGTGTGCCTTTCCAATGTCGAAGGAGCATGATGTGCACAGGAAAGGTCCGTGCTGCGCTGGAGGAGGCAGCTAACCAGGCTGTACAGACTGAGGCTGGGGGGGACCAGCCTTGGAAATCGCGGGGCAAATAAATTTTTGAGATAATGGCGAATGTTACTAAAATCTGCTCAAGTGCACTTATTTTCCTTGAAGAAAAAGGTGAGCAGAGGCAAGTAGAGTCATTTTGTCACGGAAAGACTTTCTCAGCTCTAATTACTCCCGATAGCTATAATTTACAAGTTTTTGGTAGACAGAAATCGTCAAGATTCACACGTTTTCAGACCAACAGCTGCCACTATTAGTAAGCAAATTGCCAAGTCTTCTGCACGGTGGTGGCTGGCTATCTGTGGCACAGTCAGGTGACAAACCAGAAGTGCAAAGAGGCCAGCCACGTCAAGAGGGCCCTAGAGCTCCCACTCCCCATGGGGCTGGCACGGGACAACTGTCAAGAGACAAAAAATTACAACTGCCATTACGGAAATATTTCAACCTTCACAGGGAGCAAGGAATGATACATACTGTGCAAAGAAGTATGCCTCTTCTGGAATGTGAGAATTCCTGAAACACCGCTGTTCTTTCCTACAAAAACAAGGAAAAATAGGACCTTACAACTCTGAGGTAAATGCCAGCAAGGTAGGCTTAGATTCCCGTAACTCTCTGCTATAGCTATTTTTAGGCAGAGAGGTCTGCCTGGAAAAAGGAAGAAGTGGATTCCTCATATCTTTGATGAAGACCCTGTATTACAGGACCAGAATTCTGAGACTATGGTAAAGTAGCAGAGTTTTGAGGTCTGCACATTTCAATAAGACAATGCCAAGGTGAGCACACCCTTCAGAAACAGCCAATAAAGCCAAAGGTCACAAGTTGCCATACACAGGATTCCAAACCCAGAATTTATTCTAAACACACTCACCTACAAGTGCTCTAGAGCTGCGGTCCCCAACCCAGGTACTGGTCCCCAGGCTGTTGGGGCCCAGCCGCAGAGCTCCACCTCCTCCCCCAACCCCTGCCTGTGGAAAACTGTCTTCCATGATACTGGTCCCTGGTCAGAAAGGTTGGGGACCACTGCTCTACAGGAATAAAAAGTTACCAACCTTCCTCCCTATAGAACAATATTTTTAAAACTAATTTTTGCAAAGATTAAAAATTTATAAAACTATATATTTTAATTATAGAAAAATTATATTTAAGTTAAAGGAAGAAAACAAAAAATCATCCTACCACTAAAGGCAAACTACCACCACCACCACCAACCAGTAACACCTGAATGTTTCCTACGTCTCTTTTTCATGCATAACTAAACATGCAGCTTCTTAAAAAAATGGCATCCTATTATAGATACTATTAACACACTCATGTTTCAATAGAATGGGAACATCTTTCATGCCAATAAATACACAGCTAAATTTATCTGATCCTCACAACAACCCTATGAATAAATACTATTATCCTCCCCATTTTCCAGAAGAAAAAACTGAGGCACAAAGAGGTTAAGGAACTTGCCCAAGGGACATGCACACAGCTAGTAAAGGGCTGAACTGATTTTCAAACCCACAGAGTTGTGTTCCAGAGTCAGTGCTATGACCCTCAAAAGGGCAGACGCATTTGTCCAGTTTGCTACACGGTCTTTATGAGGATCATTTTTAGCTGTTGCATTGTAGAATTATAATCAGAAAAGTTCTTGGACTTTCATCACAACTATCATGAAACATCTTCTCCAAATAATAACTTTCTCTCTTATGCTGATAGACTTATTTAGAATCATGACAATCATCTAAGGAGACCACACTAAAGTCTTGTGTGGCAGTGGCCAAGATAACAAGCCAGGAAGATGTAATTGGGACTGTTTGAGCTTAGTCTGGAACAAGACACTCATGGATACTACCTCTTATCTTCCACTGCAAAGGCTAAATACTTAGTAGACAACAGAAGTAAAATATTAACAATTATTATACCATGAAAAAAACTGGATTACTCCTGAAAGACAGATAACAACAACAATAATAATGGCACCTAACGTTTATTGAGTACTTACTGTGTGCCAGGCCCTGTACTAAAAACTTCATCTGAATTAACTCAATGAATCATCACAACCATCCTATAAAGTAAGTACTATTAACACCTCCATTCTAGAAACCATGAAACTGAGGCAGAGAGGTTAAATATTTACCTGAGGTCACACACCCAGTAAATGATAGAGCCAGGACAAGAACACAGTTTGCCCCAGAGGGCACGGCTATAAACACCATGCTAGACTACCCTGTTATAATGTGAGATAAACAGTCTCTATATAATTTAACTATAGAATCTTTTGTATGATCCAGTAAAATTCCTACGTTCTTCTGAGTCCGTATCCAGCTCCTCTATTATCCTCAGACTTATGCTGCAGAATGCCTCTGGTAAAACTAGACTCAGAGGATTAGTAAATTAAGTTTAAAACAAACAAACAAAAACCCAGAGAAGACTCCCTATAGCAAAAGCAATCTTAAACAAAGAGAACAAATTGGGAGGCACCTGTTTACCAGACTTCGAACTGTATGTACTGCAAGGCTATGGTGACTAAAACAGCATTCTACTGACACAAGAACAGAGACACAGACCATGGAACAAAACTGAGAACCCAGATATAAAACCATCCTCATATAGCCATCGAATCTTTGAAAAAGCAGACGAAAACGTACACTGAGGGAAAGAATCCTTATTCAATAAACGGTGCTGGGAAAGCTGGATAGCCACATGCAGAAGACTAAAACAGGATCCACACCTCTCACTTCTCACAAAAATCAACACATGGCGGATAACAGACTTAAACCTAAGGCATGAAACTATAACAATTTTAGAAGAAAATGTTGGAAAAACTCTTACAGACATTGGCCTAGGTAAAGAATTTATGAAGAAGACCCCAAAGGCAATCACAGCAACAATAAAAATAAATAAATGGGACCTGGTCAAACTAAAAAGCTTCTGCATGGCCAAGGAAACTATCACGAGAGCAAACAGTCAACAGAATGGGAGAAAATATTTGCATGCTACATGTCGGATAAAGGGCTGATAACTAGAATCTAGATAGAACTTAAGAAAATTAACATGAAAAAATCAAACAACCCCATCAAAAAGTGGGCAAAGGACACGAACAGAAACTTTTCAAAAGAAGACTAATGGCCAACAAACATACAAAAAAATGCTCAACATCTCTAATCATCAGGGAAATGCAAATCAAAACCACAATGAGGTATCAGTTAACTCCAGTGAGAATGGCCTTTATCAAAAAGTCCCAAAACATTAAATGTTGGCATGGATGTGGAGAGACAGGAACACTTATACACTGTTGGTGGGACTGCAAACTAGTACAACCTCTGTGGAAAGTAATATGGAGATACCTGAAAGCGATACAAGTAGAACTACCATTTGACCCAGCAATCCCACTACTAGGCATCTACCCAAAGGAAAAAAAGACATTCTATAAAAAAGACACCTGCACTAGAATGTTTATAGCAGCACAATTCACAATTGCAAAGATGTGGGAACAACCCAAGTGCCCATCAATACATGAGTGGATTAATAAAATGTGGTATATATACCATAACTAGAATCTAGATAGAACTTAAGAAAATTAACATGAAAAAAATCAAACAACCCCATCGAAAAGTGGGCAGTTCTACTCAGCCACAAAAAACAATGCTGATCTAGTACCTCCTGTATTATCCTGCATAGCAGAATAGGCACATAGTAGGGCCCATTCTACTAAGTGAAGTGTCATAAGAATGGAAAACAAGCACCGCATTTACTCACCATCAAATTGGCATTAATTGATCAATACTTATGTGCACATATAGTAGTAACATTCATCAGGTGCCAGGCAGGTGGGAGGCGGAAAAGGGGATGGGTATATTCACACCTAATGGGTACAGTGTGCATCACCTGTACACCCTTGAAGCTCTGACTTGGGTGGGGCAAAAGCAATTATTTAATCTAAATATTTGTACCCCTGTAATATGCTGAAATAAAAAAAAAAAACCCAAAACCATAAATGGCATTAAAGAATGAAATCAGCAAACCTGATTGAATCAGAGATCCTAAAGGTAAAAGCCAAGAGTTTATAGAATTCACAAAGGCTAGACTATTCAAGGACTTTTACATAATCTGAAAAATAACCTGTGTCCTTGAGTGACCTTGAGCATGTTCATTTTTCTGGGTCTCCATTTCCTTAACTATTAAAACAAAAAAAGGAGCTGGACTTGTTTGGGATACCAGATCTCTAATGTCCCTTTTAGCTCTAAAGATGGTATAATTATAAAGCTGGTTCTAGTCAAATCTTGTTCTGATTCCTAGTTTTCTTTCATTCTTTCTAATTTTCTCAGCTACCTGGTAACCTCTCTGCTAGGACGAAATGGCTCTTATTTCCAACCCATTTGTCCTTTCTTTCCCAATTCCAGTGAGTATATCTCACTCCCGAACTCCATCCTGACTCCCTAAATGAATGGCCTAGTTAAGAGTAGTGGAATGAGACTTACACAGCTTAGTACCCCAAATAAGGGAAACGTGATACTCTTCTTTCTGAACACAAATCTTACTCTGTGCCAAGAAAGAACTGGAAACCCGAAGCCCCTTTGGTACACAGTACCCTCTCCCAACCAAAAGTGTTCAGAGTGCAGCGCTGTGTCTTGTTGACAATGACAGCAGCCGTGCTCAGCAGTACCATATGGGATCCACAATTTAGCTCCATTAATGCTCTTAATTTGAAGACATCAAGCCCTAATTACACACTGGGTACTAAAAAGGCAAAACCCTTCCCTGGTGCCAGCTACTTAGTGGTACTCTGTTGCCTTAACAGCTGGTTGAGGTAGATTCAGGCCAAGCCAGGGCCTGTGAGCTCTCTCAGGTGGAAGAGACCAGCTCTCCGAGCAAAAGCAAAGGGGAACAATAGACTCCCTTTGCCCACACCAATCCAGCCGTGTGATCCACTTCTAGTTCCAGCGGGTCACCCATCTTTGGCTGATTCTCGCCTTGCCCAGTGGAGTCTACAAGGGACACCAGCCAGTGCTGAGCCTGAAGGATGAGTTTCCTGGGACTCAGGTTTGTCCCCGTGTCCACTCAAGGCCACACTGCCGCATGGGGAGAGATCAGTGCTCACCTCCTGCTCCATGTTGCCATGCAGCCGTAGGAATTTTAATCGCGTGGAGGCAGATGGTAACTGCCCTAATGCCGGGGTGCCTGAGCTGCTCAGCAGGGTCTGCAGAAAGAGGTTATAGTGGAACTCCACCAGCTCACAACTTGAGAAAAAGATAATCATCTTCTGGTCTTTTTCAAACTACATTGAGAGAAGGGGGTGAGAGAGAAATCATACTTTTTAAGATTAGGTGACACTAAAATGAGTGTTTCTCTAAAATACAGCCATTAGTCATGCTGGCCGCGATCTGGAAACACAGGTGACAGACAGCTTTAAATTATTAAAAAACAAGAACAGTGATATGCCACTCTATAAAGAATGGAAGAATGGAAAACGACATAGCTATGATCTCAAACAGGTTCTCCACATCTGGGAAAAACAAATACAGTTTAGAGTGCAGCCATGCATTGGCTCTGTTCCTTTCCCCTGCCCAGGGCTTGCCACACACAATACTAGCCAGCTATGTAAGCAGCAAATGTTGAAGTTTTATCCTCAAGTCTTCCCACCTGCTATTTTCCCCTAACCCAGAGAAAGTTAGCACGAGTCTTGTAAATAAACATCAGATCGTTAGGGAACACGAGCACAGCCCATATATTTGCCTCAGAGCCAGCATGTTTCTGCCTCCTGTCATGTTCCTAATATTGGTCCCAGGAAAGATATTTAAGGTAGATTTTAAGTGGAACATCATGGCAATAATTGACCTATGATTCTTTTCCACAATGCTAGAACCACTTACTGAAAGGTCTGCAACCCTGGACTCAGAGATAAGTTGGAAAACTTTTTCTTTGTGTGTGTGGACGCATTGTTATGAATGTTTGACACAAACAAAATGGGCCTTGCTTCCCTAGGTCAAGACTGGCCAGTCCTACCTTGCATTTCTGAAGGATGAAGGCCGCCAGGGAGACAAGCCTCAGCTTGCTGGGAACCAATGTCACGTGCTGGTCCAGACGCTCTGGTATTGCAAAGCTGTCCAGCTCATTACCAGTCTGTGGACGAGAGACTTCCTGGGCCACTTTACCCTTTGGGTTAAACTGGTCACGGCTTTCGTCCAGGACAGAAATAGTGACTGGACTGTGCAAACTGATATCAGCCAGCCGTGCTACACCTTGGATAAATGCAGACGACAAAAACACACTATGAAACTGTTCACAGATGCATATCCCACACAGCACCATCCAGGTCTATTAAGAAAGTCCCGTGGTTGTCACTGTGTCCCAGCACTAATCTGACTGCCCTATGGCCAATTTGGTGGGGCAGACTTACCAAAGAGAAAGTTATCAGGAGTCTGGTAAATAAACACCAGATCATTAAGGAACATGAACACAGCCACTATACTGGCCTCACATCCTGCCATTTCTGCCACCTGTGATGATCCTAATACTGGTCCCAGGAAAGATATTTAAGATAGATTTTAAGTGGAACATCATGGTGATAACTGACCTCTGATTCTTTTCTGCAATGCTAGAACCACTGACGGAAAGGTCTGCAACCCTGGACTCTTTCCACACCTAACAGCCCATCCACACCAGTGTCTTACAAGCTCACACGTAGGGAAGACCATACAAAAGGGTATTAACAGATGTCTGTGCCAACCCCCACCTCCCAAAAGGGTTCTTTGGTCAAGTAAGTTACAGAAAACCTGATTGAAAAGGTTTCACTTGAAAAGGTTTCAGGAAGCCTTCTTTATACAAGCCCTCTCAGGACCTTTATTGTGTTAATGTGCACCGTGAATAACCAAGAGGGAGGTGAGGGGACATTTCTTAACCTTTTTCCATGAATTATCTGTCAAAATTAATGTTACTTAGAATACACTTTCAGCACTGTGAGGGGCACGCGGATGGCATCTGGTATGTGCACGTGATAACGTGGCCTACTAAATCAAGTAGAGCACACATGAGAACACGAACGCTGCATTGTTGTTCAGACAATGACTCACTATGTGGGGTGACGCTGGTGGGGTGACGCAACTCTTCCAAGCCTTAGTGTTCCCAACTATCAAACAGAGCTAAGACTTTCCACCTCATGAGGATGGAAGACAGAAAGGAGCTGAAAGAATACATTTGTTGGCCAGGTACGGTGGCTCACACCTGTAACCCTAGCACTATGGGAGGCCGAGGTAAAACTGCTCGAGGCTAGGAGTTTGAGACCAGCCTGAGCAAGAGCAAGACCCCATTTCTACAAAAAAAAAATTGGCCGGGTGTAACGGCACTCTCCTATAGTCCCAGCTACTCAGGAGGCTGAGGCAGGAGAACTGCTTTAGCCCAGGAGTTCAGGGGTGTGCTGAGCTGTGATAACACCCCTGTACTCTAGCCAGGGCAACATAGCAAGACTGTCTCAAAAAAAAAAAAAAAAAAAAAAGGAATATATTTTTCTAAATTTTTAAAGTTTATCATCTCTTTGGAAGAAAAGTAGAATGATTACACTAAAACATGCACTTGGCTAAGAGGTCACGATCTTCAGCGCAAGGGCCTTGCTCTCTCTGGGTTGCAATTGCAGTAAAAATCTCACGAAGCCCTAGGCCAACAGCAGTAAGCCTTTTCTCTTCCTCTGTACTCTAGCACAAGCACCAGCAGCGTTCTCCTTACTTGAGATGCTTCTGGATCTGGGACCTGCCCTTTCTTCCTTTCTCCATTCCCTGGGAACATACCAGTCCTGGACGACTGGAGGAGGGAGGCTGGGAATGTGGGACACGTAATTTGAAAAAGCAATTCCCTAGGGACACTTCCCCCGCTCCTCCGAGGTTGAGGATCATCGCTGGCAAACAGCTAGGATTATGCCTACGTCTCCCTTCTTCATTAAGAACACAGAAGGTCCCACTACTTCTTTTCAACTCACCTTCCGTGAGTGTCGCCGACAGCAAGACGTTCTGTCGTTCCTGGCATTCGGCATTGATAGCATTGAGTATTATTGTGATATCCTTTTCAAAACCCAAATCCAAGATTCTGTGGTGATAAGAGAAGAAATTTTAATCTACATGAAGAGTAAATGTGGTCCAAGGGGCTACAGAAGTTGCAACAAAGACAGCAGAGACAGCTTTTTTCCTCTACCTTTCATCATTCCTAGATGAGGCTCACCTGTCTGCTTCATCAAAAACCAGCCACCGTATCCGACTAAAATGAATGTTCTTTGTGGATTTTATATGATCCACCAGACGTCCAGGGGTTGAGATAAGAATATTTATTCCTTTGCGGAGTCTGTTTAAAATTATATATCATAAAAGAAAGCAAATCAAACAGGGCTGTATCAATAGAAAACACAGGAAAAAGACAAAGAAGATATTCATTTCATGTGTGGCATAAATGTGTCATAGCCTAATACCATAACAAAACATGACAACTTGGTAAAAAAGATACAACTGAGTATTTCCCTCTCCTGTAGAATGCAATTGTTAAGATCTGAAATTACATTTAAAATCATAAAACCTTAACTTCGAAAGGACTCTTAACTACATAATCCAATGCTCTTTATCTAATTCATAAATCCTTTCTAGAACATCCCTAATAGATGGCCATCTGGCCTGTTCTTGAATATCTCTGTGCCAGGGAACCTATTACCTAAGCAAGTCAGCCCATGACAGTGTGCTCTAATTACTAGAACATTTTTTTCTTACACTAAACCCTTTTTGTAACTTCCACACAATGGGCCTCAGCTTTGCCCTGTGGATGATACAGAATAAGTCGAATTTCTTACTCCCCAAACAACCATTATGCCATTACTCCAAAGCAATGAAAGCCTCCACAGTTCAGCTAGTTTTCTGTGCAGTTCCGTACAGTCACGTGCCTATGCTCTAGCAACGGGTAAAAAGATAAAGGGAGTGTGCAAGTCGCACAAGCACCTTCGCAGACTACGAGGGAAACTTGACAACGGACACCTCCCATAGTGGCACAAAAAGGTTAAAGGAGCCAGGGTCCTGACCCTGGACTGGTTCCATCAGACTTCATCTTTTTTTTTTAATTCCCCATCAGACTTCTCAAATGTGAAAGAAAAATGAAATTTCTATATTGTTTGTGCCACTGCTGTTATAATTGTTATCATTTACAGGTGAATAACCCTAACTGATACTTTCAGGTTCCAAGTTTAATATTTACTCCTTAGTTACAGACTACAAGCATAGTTGGGTGTGACTACTAATTATTAATATTAAGCTATAATACAATAAAAATGTTTTAGAAAGAATGCAGACAAGTTGAGATTTACTTGTTGCAACAATTTTCAACTGACACCTATCATAAGTTCTAACACAGAACTAGGAATCAATGTCTTTGGGTATAAAAAGCAAATTGCGAAGCATTATGTAAGTTTATGATCTTATTTTTGTCAAACCAAACAACAAAATCCCAAATATCCAATGTACACAAAAGGGAGTCACTCCTAGGGGATGTATACTAAACAAGGGGGACTGTGGGGTACCGCAGGGGTGGGAGTTAGGAAGCACTGTTACTAACCACATCAGAAGGAAACCTGGCTGCAGGTTCATCAGTACTGTAAAAAATAGCACTGTCTAGAGGTGACCGCTCCCCACTGACTCAATCTGTCCCTATGTACTGGGACTGGGAAGCTCAGTCTGAGACAAAGCTCTCTGTAGGTTTAGAAGGACCAAGTCTTACTGAGGAAGGCAAGAAAGACAGATTCAAGGAGGAATTAACAACCAACAAACCTCTTCCTACCTGGCCTTTTCTGATTTTCTCTTTTCTCCTCCCATTAATACTCCAGGCACAATCCAGGTAAATGGCTACAGAAAGACAACAGACCAAAACCAACATGAAGTCCCCTTTACTGAACATACAGAGACTGATTCTAAATTCCTTTTCCTTAAACAAGTTGGGAGGGAGAATTCAGCTTCTCACTGTATGAAGTGCTATTGCACAGATATTATTCCTAGACACTGCCCACCCAGGGTTACTATCAGCAGTCACTTGAATTATAGCTGTACAATAACTTCTAACACTGTAAGCCAGAAATGTAAGGTTTTTAAATGATTCAGGTAGCTTCCCTATCTTCTCCCATGGAGCCTGAACTGAAAGCACATTTCAGTAAACCTCTTGTCTTTTCCCCCCAGTTAAGATAAAACCAAAGCAATGCAATGCCTTTCCCTGCTTGCCACCCATGATAAAAGAAAGGACAGATCAATTCACGATCTGATTTGGTGGGTTGGCAGGCTTTGACTCTAAACCCTTCTCTCCTTTTTCTTAAACAAACCCTACTTGCAGCTTTTTAAGCTGCTTTCCACTGGATCACTGCTAAGGTTGTACCTATAAATTTTCACACGTGGCTTGCTAGTAACTATTAACATGATGAACAAATTATAGCACTTTAAGCATCAGGAAACACTGATAATCCAGCCAAGCTAGAAATTGACAGTTTGGTTTAGGTCAGTAAAAATCTGTAAACTACTTAGAGAAAGCAAAGACATCCAGGCAAGAGGGAAATAAAAGTAATTCTTCTCTTTCTGAAAATAAAGAAAAGACTACAATATATTAAATCTTTCCTCAAAAAGTCAGAAAAAAAGGTAAAACTGAACTCATGGTTTTCCTTACCTTAAGTAGTTTCTGGACAGTGTCAAAGCTTTGTAGAGCAAGCTGTAAATATTAAAAAGTTATAGATAATGAGCAGGATCCCATCTTCCTTTTTTAAAAAAGACAATGTAAAGTGATTAAGATTCAAATTTGGACCTCAAGTTAAGAATTAAGAAGAAAAAATCCTACACAGAATCTACTCTGAAAATATACCTTGTTGTTAGACTGGTTCTGCAACCTGTCAGTTTGGGGAATAAAGGTAAAGATACCACATTTATTTTTCTTGGACATATGCAAAAGTAGTGTTTTGTGCTCCCTCTGCTGGCTCAAATTCCCAGAGAGCCACGCAGAGATGTTCAAGGCTATGGTGCACAAAGATGTTAGAGAATGAAACAAAGTCAACCAGAATTTGGCCCCCCTTAGAAAGAGAAAGAATATGTCTGAAGGGGCAAAGTAGAATAGTAATGCAGGTTAGCTTTTGGGAACTTCACTTTAAAGGTGATATGACTGTATTCCATGACTATGCCATGGTAACTAAAGACTGGGAGATGGAAGTTTATAAAAACAAAACCAACAAGTCCAGTGGAAAACAGGGAAAGTGAAAATTAATGTAGGTTATAACCATTAACAACCTTCAAAAAAGCCTCCTACAGAATCCCATTACTCAAGGCTATATATACAGTTTCTACGTATTTAGTATTCATGAAGCATCCTAGGGAAGCAGCAAATTTGCTGCCGTAAAAATCTAAATAGCTTGTGCCTGATACTTCACTGGACTGAGCTGAGATAGGGATACTTCACTGGACTGTACAAAAGGCTGACTTGAAACCTGCATCTCCATGATCAATATTCTGCAAGGAAGTGATCAGCATTTGATATGGAAAACAGACCCTCTAATCTGAAATTGCCTCTGTAGGCAAATAAAATAGCCCAGATAGAAGAGATTTCCACCAAGAAAGAAAAAAATACTGAGAAGCTTAACTTTCAGAAACAAGTAAAATTTTTGTAGCATTAGCTTCTTAAAAAAAATAAAGGTTCATTTTCAGAGCCAACTGCTTTTGTTTTTAAGTTTTTTTAAAAAAAATAGCTACAAAAATGCAATTCTTTTAATTCCTTTTAGAGAAACATAAATTTAAGAATGTTACTAGGTTTTAGACAACAGGAAAATACTTTTCTATACTTAACTTACGATTTTCAAAGAGTATTTGAATTTTTCTCCTTGACAGTAACCAGAAAAATGGTTCCTGGGCAAATAAAAGAGCATGCAGTGGTTTGTGCAGTAGGGAGAAAGATGGTAAAACAACTTTTAAGTTCAACGGTTTTGTACGTACTTAAAACTCACCCCAAAAGTGAGCCCACTTACCTCTCTCGTCGGCACTAGTACCAGAGCATAGGGGCCATCACTGCGCTGTGGACACAGAGAAAAGAGATACCAAGAGCAGGAAGAACCAAGGTCAGATTCCAAATGTGCAGGACTTACGGGTGGCCAGTTGTGTAACATCAAAGGCATTCTCAGTGAAGAAAGGGGCAAAACAAGGATGCCCACCAACCCCACTATTCTGGAACACTGTTCTAGAGGTTTTGGCCCAAGCAATCAGACAAAAGAAAGAAATGTGATGTATAAAATTGGGAAGTAGGAGCCAAAATTATCATTATTAGCAGATGATGTTACTTTATCCTAGGAAAAAAACTTTAAGAGAATTAATTAAAAATCTATTACAAATAAGGTAATTTGGTCAAGTAGCTGAATGGAAAATTAATGAATAAAAATCAATAGCCTTCCAATATAAAAAATGAGAAAATATAATGGAAAGAAAAAAAAATCACACTTATAGTAGCAACAAAAAAGATAAAAAGAGTAAGCGTTAACAAATAATGCATAAAATCTGTATGAAAAAAATTTTAGATATCTCTGAGGGGCATAAAGTAAAAATCGAATAAGGAGAAAGATACATTCTATTCCTGGACAAGACTCAATATTATAAATAAGCTAAATCTCCTTAACTCAATCCGTAAGTGTAACATAACTCTAACAAGAATGCCGCAAACATGATACATGCGTACATATAAAGCAAGCAATCAGACAAGCTGATTTCAAAGTTCATACGGACAAATAAATGTACAAAAATACCTAAGGCATTTATGGAAAACATATCAGACGTTAAAAGATTTTGAAGCTACGGCAATTTAAAAAATTGATGCAGACACAAATAGAGGTTACCATAGCGCAAAGAGTCTAGAACAGAATCAAATACATACAGAAATTTAGGAAATAATATGAAGGCCATTTTACATTAGTAAGGAAAAGATGGTTTATTCCAGAGTCTTTTGAGAAAAAATAAAGTTAGAAAAATAAAACTGCAATTAACTTGGCCTTTTTACAGATGACACAAAACTCAGAAACCCTAGAAGAAAACATTAATAAATTTTATTACATAAAAGTTAAAAATTCCAGAATGAGAAAATAATACCTTAACAAAACCAAGAGTCAAATGACAACCTGGGGAAAAAATATGCCTC
The DNA here is from genome assembly GCA_963574885.1 of Lepilemur ruficaudatus. NCBI lineage: Eukaryota > Metazoa > Chordata > Mammalia > Primates > Lepilemuridae > Lepilemur > Lepilemur ruficaudatus. Next base: position 147,215 of record CAUYRT010023455.1, read on the forward strand.
AACTAAGATATGAAGGGCTAATTTCCTTAACTTATAAAGAAGTCCTATAATTCAATTTTTTAAAAAAACTGCCACAGGATTGGAGTTAAAAGAAAAAAGATCAACAACTCAAATGCCCAAATGGAGAAAGGACATGACAGCTAATTTATGGAGATAAGAATTCAAAATATGGCTGTCACACAAATGAAAAGATGTCCAACTTTTCTCCTAAGAAAAATTAAAATGGAAACTACAATATAGCATTTTTCCTACCAAATGAACAAATTAAACAGCTGATAATGTTGATGAGGGCATGGGCAAACAGGAATTCTCACACTGTTGGTTGGTAAGAACACATATTATCTACTACAGTAACAATGCAAATTCCACTTATGAGAATTTCTCAGGCAGATATATATGTGTACATAAAGAAGCTGTAGAATATTTTATAAACTGTAAAGTATTTATAACAACCCTGTTTATACCAAAATATTGAACGTAATACAAATTCCACTACCTAATAAGGGAATGATTCCCTAAATTATGGTACATACATACAATGGAATACTAGGCAGCCATTAAAAAGAAAAAGACAGCACAATATGGTGCTGATAAGAAACCACCCCCAAAACATATTATAGGAACAAAGCAAGACACAAGAACATCATGCATAACAAGCAACCATTTGTGTATCAAACCAAGCAAAACAGAAAAACAAAGACTTCACATAAAAGGAGGAAGGGGAATTATGCATGCTGATATTTGCTTGATGTGCAAAGAATTTCCCTGGGAGGATATATTAACACCAGAAACTGTGAATAACAACCACTGCATCTTGAGAAGCAAACCATGCAACCAGGGGAAAGCAGAACAACTTACTTTTCACCATATATATCTTTGGTACTCTTTGAATTTTTTGAACATATACAGTACATTATATCTAAAAAATATTAATGAAAAAATAGAAGACACTAATCTGATAAAGGCCCCCCCAAGTCAATGGTGCCTTGCATATCAAAAGTGCTCAAAAACACTGAACGAATGAATTAAAACAACAAGCTAAGTGCAGATTTGGTAGCAAATTCAATTACACGTATGGTTTTCATGTTTTGCACAGTAAACATTTACCCACAGGAGAAAAGGATTTAGTATTCAAACCAGAGTCGTCTGTACTCAACATCAACTTGCGAGACTACGCTGAACCCAAGCTAGGAACGGTAAATACGTTAGTACAACAGTATCAATGTGACACTGTGTGACGCTAGGAGATTCTGACATTTCAGAAGGTGTTACTACACAGAGAAGAAAGAAAGAAAAAATTCCTCGCAGAGCACAAGTGAGTGAGGAAGGATGGATGTGATGTTAAAAAAATCAGAACCAAAATAACAAAGTGTGAACACAGAAAAAGCAGCCCATTCTCATGCTATCACCAAAGTAATTTGTGAGAATTAAGAATCTTGGGTGCCTTGAATTTGCTGCTCCCTCCAGATAAGTTTTTTTACAGGTCAAATCATTTTACAGTGAACTCCAAGGGACTATACTGAATATTACTTGAAATAAATGAATTAAATTGGGGCTGGAAAACTGTGCTTCTACAGAATATTTGAGACTTTAATAGAATGACCTGTTAGTGATATTAAAAAATATTTGAGCAAAGTACCCTACATGGCTTGTAATGGTTCTGAATATAAGCAAATCAAATCATTCCCTTTAATGCAGCCACATCACCACATTGATGAAGACAGCTAAAACATAATGAGCACATACTGTCACCACAGGTAAAGACACTGAGGCACAGAAGATGAAGTTATGTGCCTAGTACACCCAGACCCAGGAACTGAGCACAGCTGCCCACCCCACACACTGCTGTGTATGTCACGTAATCTCTCTCATTCTTAGTTCAGAGATCTACGAGGTGAGGGAGATGGGCTAGAGCTGTAGGAGCCATTCCAGCCCAGATATCCCCAGACTCTCCAAGCTGGTATAAAGAAAAAGCCCTCTACAGGTAAGAAGTTCTCCTGGAGTATGTACGTGCATGATAGTTAACAACATGATTTAATAATTTACACTTACTCTCCTCTATGTACCAGGGACAAATTATCTCACTGTAAAGCATTTAATGGAGAAAAAAAATCAGTTACCTTTAGGAAATAAAATTCTCACTTACCCATCTCAGAGAAAATCAATGTTAATAGTTTGCTAAGGACACTTCTAATCTTTTCATGCGTGTACACACACAATTATTATTTATGGAACTGGAGTCATACTATACATACTGTTTTGTAACCTGTCCTTTGTCAATTTAGAGCACTTATTCAATTTCACACATAGTAATTGGAAAAAATATCACTTTTAATGGCTATATCATATTCTATCATTTGGATTTCATCAGGTTTTTTTTTTATTGATTTTTAAATTTTTTAACCTCATCATTTATCAAAACCGTAATATAATTACCAAAACTGGGAAATTAACAGATTCAATATTATTAAGCTACAGACCTTATTCAAATTTCATCAATTGACCTGTTAATGTCCTATTTCCAGGCTAGTATCCAATCCAGGACTGCAGGTTATACTTTGTTGTCACATCTCCTTCAATCTGGGGTAGTATTTGTTAGTATTCGTTAGTATTTGTCTTTTATGATCTTAACCCTTTTGAAGAATACTGGCCAGTTATTTTGTAGACTGTCCCTCAATTTGGATTTATCTGGCGTTTCCTTAAGATTAAATTCAGGTTATGCATTTTTGGCAGGAAAACCACAGAATCGATGTGTCCTTCTCAGGGCGCTGTATCAGGAGGCACATGAGGACAACACATCTTGTTGCTGGTGATACAACACTGATGCCCTGGTTACGGCGGTGATAGCTGGGCTTCCCCACTGCCAAGTTAATGCTTTTCTCTTTGCAGTTAACAAGTATCTTGTGTGGCGATACTTTGAGACTATGTATCCCATTTCTCATCGTACTTTCATCCATGCATTGTATTAACAGCATCCATGATAATTCATGCCTGAAACAACATTACCGTGGCATTTGCCAAAAGATGATTTTCTATTTCTATCACTTCTACATTTATGTATTGGAATTCTACCACGAGGAAGGGCTTTTCCTTCCCCCCATTTATTTATTTATTCAATAATTTACTTTTATCAGTTTGGACTCACGGATATTTGTTTTAGTCTATGGACTGTAATGCAATAATACCATTATTTAGTCTCTCAAATATCAGTTAGGCTTGATACACTCCTAATTCTGCATATCCAAACTGAGAAGAGCAGCAATCAATCAGCTCTTCTCATCTGTTCTGTGCACTCATTTTAATTCCTTACTACTGGCCTTCCTACTTCTTCTCAACTGAAAATAACAAGGGCTGTGTTTGTGGGATCCCGGACTGGGTTTGAGATCAACTGGCCTCCTAGGGAACCCAAGTTTAGCCCCTTTGGTCCAGCCACTAACAAAAACATGTTTCAGAAATAAAGACAAATTCTTAAAAACAAGGCAGTCCAATTGTCAAGCTCACTAATTGGGTGCTTATTTTCACATCTATTCATGACAAACCACTGTTTTAAATATAAAGTTCAGCCTTCCTAGTAAAAAGTAAACAATATGTAGGAACTTAGAAGGTTGATGTTTAATTCTTTACAAGACTTACAACACAGACTCAAGAGCAGAAATGGACAGCTGCAAAATCAAATAATTTTGAGATATTTACTGAGCGATAATTTTGTAGGAGGTCCCACGCTAGGTGCTGCAAGACACAGAGACACAGTCCCCAGGACACAGCACAAGAACCAGTAATTAAACTTCACCATAAAATCACGGCGCAGAGTTAGGAGTTCAGTCTCTGTAGCCAAACAGAACCATGCTCACTACGTGTTTATTTAACTTTCCTAAGCCTGTGTTTCTCTTTGGTAAGACTGGGATAACAATAACACCTACAACTTGGTAGGGCAGAGGGAAGTTAAAGATGCAAGAAGGCAACACATGCAAAGCACTGTCCAACACATGGGGAGCATTTTACAAATGCTCCCTATTAGGCCTACTTTGACAACTATGAAGTGTATTTATTCTATTTCACTCTAGGCACAGACTTTAGATGCAACATGTTTATGTAATAAATGAATTAAAAGGAGATGAGAAAACAATGCTAAGTGAAAACAGACTGTGTCAGCCCTGGTATTACTACTATGGCTCAGTCTGATGGTTCCTTAGGCACTATGAATAGTAACAGAAAAACACACTTTACACTCACCTGTATTTTTGACTGCATTGCTTGAAGGGACTGGACCACAGGGATGCAATAGGCAAGAGTTTTACCTTTTAAAAAAGTGCAAAAGTAGTTAAAATCACAGACCCTGCAGATGTAAGAAAACCAAAGGACATAAAGGAAACAGGCTCTTATCTTTGGGTCGTACTAAATTCTGGGGAAAGGTAAAGTGCCCATCATACATTCAAGACTGGTAAAAAGGGACTTCTGTCTGCCGCAATTACTAATTTTAATTTGTAAATTCAGTACTTCTAAAAAATCAGAAGCTTCAGCTCCTTTATCCATCTACTAAGAGAGAGATTAATATGTTTCCCAAATTGTACAAAAGCTCAACTTGATGGTTGTCTGTAGGACTCTGGTTGTCTGAAGTCCTCCCTACCCTCTCAGATGAGCTTCAGGGGTCGATTAAATGTCCTCTGCAGTGCTGATATGGTTAGGAGCCAGTCTGAACCCCAGACCACGAAACCAAAGGATGGCAAAACCTTTGAGTCTCCAGCTACCTGAATAGTGGCCAAGCTGGTGGGGGTGGAGAACAGCTGACCTGCCACCTAGGGCACATGAGGGTCAGAAGAACAAGTACAGACTGGCCTGGAATACGTCAAAAACAGTGTTCTATCCTCAAGCACAACGACTGCCATGCAATCAGCATGTGCTCAGGCCAGAATTCACTGTGTTTAATACCAGGAAAAAATATTCACCCTCCAATACAGTGAGAATGGGCAGCTCTGGCCACAGATAGTGGGACTTGGTAAAGCACCGAAATAGGCTCTCAGAAAATGACAGCAGAACTTGATGACTTCCCAATGATTCCTGATCATGGTGCCATCAACTGCCCCCTTCCTTTCATTATGTGAACAAAGTCAGGGCTCTAATCAAAAGCAAGCATGGCCTCCTTCCCCCAAACAAAACAAAACAGCCACCACCACCAATACAGGCGCCTTACTACAAAACCTACTGCATGACCGTGGGTACCAAAGGAAGGGTGGAGATGAAATGACGACTGACCTGAGCCCGTCTGGGATCTCACAAGCGCATCTCTGCCTTCCAGCAATGCAGGAATAGTTTGCTTCTGAACACTGGGGCCACCCAAAAGAAAGAACACATCTCATCTATACTACCCAGTTACGTTTACAGGCAGAGACACAGGCTACCTAAAATGCAATTGCCCCATACTTTTATTTGTCTATCACATGCCACCTTAGAAGTGACCCAAACATTCAAGTAAAGGTGCCAACAAACTTTTGAAGATTAAAAGGATAAAACCCTAGTTAAATTTCTGGAACTTAGCAGAAAATGGTGAGGCAAGTCAGAAATTGGCTATTCTATTAAACTAATTTTTTGAAACACTGGAAAGGCAGGACAGCAAATTAGAGTTGCCACAAAAGCGTATCATATACTCTCTTGCCTTCTGTAACAGGAATACGGAACACAATGAAACATAATGGAAAGATTTCCGTGCAGATTAGCAAGAGGAAGTTTGCAAACTACCCAGATAGCCAACAGCAGCTGTCCCTTCTCCAAGAATAGCAATGGACACACCAAGACATATGTCTGCATGTGTATTTAAAGTCAACAAAAAAGGATACAGAAATCATCTAAATTTGGTTCTTAAAACAAAAAAACTGGTCGGGGGGGTTCCTTAACTTATTCTTCAATATTCTTACTAATTTTTACTGATAAGTAAAAAGTGATCATTATTAAAACATACAGAAACATACATCCTCAAAATAAGGAATTTCACCCCCATACACACACCTTTTACTTCTTTATTTCTATTTTCCAGGAGTCATCACTATAACAAACACTTAAAATATTTTTTCAGTATCTCATTATATCCAACCAAACATTTACTACTGTCTTTTTGGTTGACCCTAATTCTTACCACTAAACAATGACACGATCACATTCTAAATTTTGGTCAAATTATTTTCAGGGAAGCAGACATCAGTGGATCTCATATAGAACACTTTCTGGACCAGACATCTCATGACTTTTAGAGCTGAGGGCAGAAATGGATGGAAACCCAGTCCCTCCATTTAACAGGTAGAGAAACTGAGTGGCTAAGTGACATGACAAGCCCTCTGTGGTCAATAACCTGGCATTCTTTTCTAAAGCCATGATGCGAACTCACTCTGCCCTCCACAGACAATTAAGATTTCATCTGGTTATACCCACTTAAGCCCTAAGAAAATCAAGATTAGCTTGGAATGCTTACCGGGTCATACTAGACATTTTTAAGACTGTATTTATTGTAGATATCTAAAAGAGAAGACAAAAAACAAATACTTTTCTTTAGCAATTTTTTGATACAAACATATTGATGGAAATGACAAAGAAAAGGAGAAAATATTGGGATGACACTGATAACTAAGATCAAACTAAATTCCTCCACCCATTGGCTCTCTGCTGCGGGTCATTCTGCATTCCTCCCAATCCCCTGGGACACGCGACAATGTCTGCAGAAATTTTTGGTTGCTACAACTAGGGGAGAGGATGCTAATGGCACCTCGTGGGTAGAGCCCTGGGATGCTGCTAAACATCCGATGATGCACAGGACAGTTCCCAAAACAAAGAATTATCCAGCCCAAAATGTCTACAGTATCAAGGTTGAGAAACTCTGCTTTAACCTGTACCCTAAAGAAGGGTAGGTTAGCTGTGACCATATGAGCAAAGGAAATCAAGACTGCCTAAGTTTTTTCCTCCTTACTCATAATCCTGAAAAACTCATTCATAGTTTTTTAAAAGGCATCCATTTGTTTGTAGAAAATGCATTTTAAAATAGGCTCATCTTCCTTCAAATCTCTAAAACTGTAGACGTCCCTAACAGCAAGATGCCAACACGATTCCCTCTCCTATGGTCATTGTGACATCTGCTACTATGAATGGCTTCCATACCACACGTACCTAGGAAGCTGTTAAGTCCAATAAACGAAGTCCCAGTCCTAAATTGCATTAGGTAAGGAAAGTCTTCAGTTCTTCAAAAAAAAAAAAAAAAAAAAAAAAAGAGGGGAGCACAACTGGGGGTCAGGAAACAGTGAACAGTAACCCAAGCACACTTGAATTGTCCTAGAAGAGTTAGCATATTAATCTGAGTTCATTCAGATAACCTGGAGCAGAAATAAACATTCTTCAATTTCTCTTCCTACAACTGTCACTTCACAGACATTCCGAATGAACAAACACACTAAAAATACTGACCCATAAAACACTGAGCGATACTTACTAAATGTGGGTGAAGGCCCAATTCATGAAAAGCAGCTGAAGTAAAGACTTCTTCTTGCACCTGTTTTACTACAGGTCTGCAAATGATGAACAAAAACCCAGGCATCAGTTCCCAGATTAACAAAGGAGCACAATTCCTTTTATTCCTGAAGTGCATCTGCACCTAGACATACCTGTGGAGTTCTGGAATTTCAGGGTTGTTTTTAAACAACGATGAAGTCTTAATGCACTGTTTCTCCTCTTGGTTTCTATCATTTGTGCTAACTGAATACTTCTTTGGAGAAAACGTTTTTTGTGTATTCCCCTTAAAAGTCCTTGGAGTTTCTTTAAAACTAGTTTTCTTGGCTGGAAGAAACAATGTTTCACTCCTCCGTTTTGCTGGGGGAGCCTCACTGGACGCTCGGTACTTTCTTTTGGTGGCCTTTGCTTGCTGCGTTGTTCCCAAAAGGAAAGATCAACAAGAAATGCATTAGTCCATGAAGACAGACCTCAGAGTGAAGCCTGACTGCCCACAGAATTGCATCTCTCCCCGCAGAGATCATTATGCCCCATATGTCAAGCAACAGTTTAGGGTTTGCAATCACAATCTTTGACTCAGCTTTTTCCAAAAGAAAAAAAAAAAAAGACAAATCTAACCTCATTCTTCCACTAGACCCCACCATCCATCTTAACTATTAAATCAACCAAGAAAAGGGTGAGGATCAAGTAGAGAGAAACATTTTTCAAGCTGAATGTTAGCCAACAGAGTCTAAGGGAAGCAAGAACCCATCTTGCGAAGTGTGCATACTAAGTCAATCCATATGCCTAGAAATCCGTTTATCCAAGGAGCAAAGGGTAGGGGGAAAATGAAATCTTTTCTCTCCACGAGCAAAGCACATTGGAGACTAGGCAGGGGAGAGGGATGAGTGGGATGCGACATCCTAGCTCATGCCCAGGGAGCAGAAGCTTTCATTACCTTTCTACCCTAGTGCCTGGATCTGTCATCCTCTCCCCTCAAGCTGCTCCTCCAGATTCAGGCGGTCTGGAGACAATTCCTACTTGCCGTTCCCATTCCAAATGAGAAATGCTGCTCCATCCATCACTTCTATTACAATTACTTCCAACCCTCCTTGCCTTTCAAATCCTCACCTGATTACCGATTACAGGGTACACACCACTAGCTATCCCCTGACTGCTGCTTCTTATTTCCATAACATGAACATGGTTAAATGCATGATGTCCAAACTTCCCCTAGGAGAGGAAACATCCAATTCCTCTGTTTTCTTTGGCCTTCTCTTCTGTTTTACAAATGAAATAAGAGTATCCCTTAACTAGCCAGTGCTTGTTACTCTGGAGTTTTGGTTTCTCTTAGAATATGTTATTTTCTTCTTTGCTTGAAATAATGACTTGGGTTTACACACTGGCTTTCTTTACCATGCCTGTCAGCTGCAGACTAACCTACCAATAACAACAGTTCTTTGTTCTTGACAACCAAAGGATTCCTTTATATAAGTAATTCAATAACTATAACTTCAAATATTTAATATCAATAAAATATCGACCAACCTCATTTTACAAATTTATTTTTACAAAGCCCCAAGTTTATGAATTTTCAGATTGAAGAAAGAGATGAAGTTTCACATCTGTTGAATCATTTGCAAGACACTTAAGAAATTTGCAAATGTCACCTCATTCATAGACCCACAGACTCTTAGAGCACAAAAACTCCTAAAGGCCACTCCTACCATGCCTGGAATTTCTGTTATACATTCCTTAGCAGGTGGCCTTGCAGCCTCTGCCTGCACACCTCCTGTATCCCATGAGGCAACCCACTGTGTTCATGACCAATTCTGGAGATTAGGAAGCTGTTCATGACACTGGGGCAGCATCTGCCTCCCTGAACTATTCGTCGTCTAACCCATTCGTCTGAGGTAGGCTTTCCGCAGCAACACAGAACAAGCTTACCTCCTCTTCCTCATAACATTCCTCATATACTATACAACTCCCTTCTCTTTCTTCTTTGGACTGTATTCCAAACAGGACACAGACTTTAGATCCCTTATCATCCCTTTACTCCTGTATCAACATCTCTCTAAAAGGAAGTACTCAGAGTTAAGCACAATATTAAATAGGCTTTCCATTGCTCTTAGGCTAAACTTAAAAATCTGCAAAATAATATACAAAGCCTTTGGATTCTGACCTCTGCCCATCTCACCAATCTCCAGCTTTACCCTCTGCCACCCTCGTCTTCCTTAAATTCCTAGAATGTACCGTGCTCCTTCCCTCCTCTGGGTCTTTCCCACACCCAGGACTCCAACCCTCCCATTGGCTGGCTAACTTACACTCCATCCTCACAAGACCCTTTCCTGACCTCTCTCTACCCAGTCAAGCCAAGGTTCCCCATTCTTGGCTCTCCTGGCACCCTTAACTATAAAACCATAAATCCAAACCTGTATCAGGACTGTAGAGGAGGCATGTGCAAAGGGCTACTGCAGGAGTATAAAAAGATATTAGGTCATTAAATATGAAATGTCCAATTTCGAATCGAAAGCGTAGTTTATTATATCTCAAACAAGAAGCAGTACAATTAGTAAAAGTATGTGCCTAAACTATGACACAGCTTTGCCATCTTAACGGTAGCTTGTGTTTGCCAGCAGCAAAGAAGCCTGGAGAATGGCAATGAAATTGTGAAAGGCGTTTTCCACAGCTTGTTGAGAACTGAATATTTTTCCTTGCAAGAAGTGGTCCAAACCCTGGAAGAAGTGGTGGTCAGTTGGTGCAAGGTCTGGTGAATATGGCAGATGACAGAGTTTCCAGTCCAGCCTCGGTGGTTTGAGCGGCATTGTTTGGGCGACATGTGGTTGAGCATCGTCTTGCAAGAGGATAGGCCTGTCTCTATTGACCAATCTCGGCTGCTTAACTGCAAGCATCCTCATCATTTTGTCCACCTGGTTGCAGCAGACACCCGCTGTAATTGACTAGCCAGGTTTCATGAAGCTGTAGTGGATAATACCAGCGCTGGACCACCAAACACACACCATTAGCTTTTGGACTGTGTTTTGGCACTTCATCTTTGTGCCAAACACTTGCTACTATTAAAAAGAATCTGTCTTTCATCACATGCAATAATATGGTGTAGAAATAGTTCGCCTTTATGTCATGACAGCAAAGAAAGGCAAGCTTCGAGACGATTTCTCTTCTGATGGTGGTTTAATTCATGTGGTACCCACCTACCCAGCTTCTTTAACTTGCCGATTTGTTTCAAATAGCCCAATATTGTTGGAATAGTAATGTCAAACCTTGCTGCTAATTCATGCGTAGGTTGAGATGGATATGCTTCCACTACAGCTTTCAGCTCATCATTATCCACCTTGGTCTCAGGTCACCCACATGGCTAATTTTCAAGATTAAAATCACCACTATGGAACATCTCAAACCATCGACGTACTATACGCTCATTAGTATACGCTCATCACATCCTTCCCAAACACTTCATTGATATTTCGAGCTGTCTGCGCTGCATTGGTTCCACAACGGGACTCATATTCAAAAATAACACGAATTTTTGACTTATCCATGGTTTCACAACAATAGCTCTAAAAAAAGTGAAAGATAATCACAAGCCAAACCGTGCTTTTGAAAGACTGAGGATGTACATTCACAATAAAAATAAAACAAGAAATGTCAAAGTGAAATGTCAGAGATACCAACTGTCAACTTAGTGCTTAAGGAAATGGGACATTCCATACTTAATAACCTAACATGTAGACTAACACGGCCCATGGTAAGGGAAGGGAGGCAAGGCTACAAAGCTTCATGAGGGGCATTTAAGCAGAGGGAGCAAGGACATGTCCAGATCCATTAAAAATCAGCTATGCAACATTAAGCGAGTCACTTCCCTCTGAGTCTCTATTCCCTCACCTGTAAAATGAAAGGATTACGGCAGATGATCTCGAGGGCCCATCTCACCCTAACAGTCTAAGATGCCATGCCTTCGATATTAATAAACATTTGAGTAGTTATAATATGCCAGGCAGAACGCTAAGTACTTATATGAACTAACTCATTTATCAATACAGGTAGTGGTATCATCCCATTTTAAGATGAGAACACTGAGGCAGAGATGTGAGGTAATCTGTCCCAGGATCACTGAGGGAACCAAGCTTTGCCTAGGCATCATGAGTCTACATTTCAGGGTCTTGATGGTAAAGTATGCCATTTATTAATTGTATCCTGTTTGGTTAGGAAATATCATGTGTAGTTTGATTCCTATTTTGAGTTGTTTTCTAGGAGGATATACACCAAAATGTTAACACGAGTATCTCTAAGTATGGGAATTATACGTGGGGTTATCATTTTTCCAAATTTTCTATATATTAGCTAGCCATCCCAAGTTCAGGCTACTGGCAAATGTGGTCAGCATATCCATTCACGACATCAACAAAAATGTAGACAAGGCCACTGCAGACACCTGTCATCTCGTTAATCCCACTTTGATACGGTGGTTCAAGAATCACAAAAACAGATGCCCTACATTTATTGATTCAATTCATTCATACAGTTTTATTAAATGCTGCCTATGTGTTAGTTACTAGGCTCTGAACATGACACAAGCACCTCACCGACCTTCTGATGTAGCAATCTACTACCCAAGATGAAGCCAATACTACTTTATTTTTTATTATTGACAATTACTAAGTGACTTTATGGGCCAGATAATGCATAGCGAGTGAGTCTTTATGTACATATCTCTTTGAATCCTCACAATAACTCTATGAAGTAGAAATGATTGTTCCCATTTTATGAATAAGAAAAGTGAAGATCAGAGAGGTTAAGTAACTTCCCCAAGGTCACAGAACTATCATGTGTTGTAAGGCTGGCATCTAATCACAGGTCTAGCCTACTTCAAATCCCATGCTCCCAATGGCTCTTCTATACTTCTCCCCCCCCCTCCTCCCACGTGGATGCTGTTACACCACTGGCTAGCTGAAGACTCTTTACTTCCAAACATCTAAGTCCCAAAGCTTGATTTTCCCTAAAAAAATCACCAAAGATTATCTAGACAGTGGATGTTAACTGGTGTGAGTGTACATGTGAACTCAAGGAATTTCAGCTTGAACATACTGGTTAAACTGAATTACTTTGACAACTGATTTTTCTATGGAATTATTTGTTGCTTTCTCAGGGAAGAAAAAAAAAAGATAAAAAAGACATCCCCCGCTCCCCCTTCCTTGGCACTAGCCTGTATCCTTCCTGGTCTTTGCGGTAATTTATGCGTTTACAACAGGCCTTTCTGCCCTGCAGACTAATCAACCATCCCAGAAACCAGTTCTCAGTTCTCGCTTAAATTAATCTGAAGGCACCTTTCTCCTCCCTAGCAAAGGGATTACGTTGGCGAATCGAGTTTTCTTTTCTCCCCTCCGTTGCATGGGGATGAAAATCCATCCTGTTTTTGAACGCTCTTCAGAGAAACTTCTGCTCTCCAGCCCTCATCCCTGAGACAAACGACCCTTTCTTAGAGTCGAAGAAAACGGCTCACGGAAGTCGAAGTCTTGGCCCGGGACTCGCGCCGCGCGGGAGCATCCGTTCCCCGGGTCTCGGGAAACAGCCTCCAACCCCGACACCGCCTTGCCCGCCCCCCCCTCCACCCTGAGCAGCGCCGGCCGCAGGACCCCGCTCCTCGCCCCGCACCCGCGCGCCTCCCCTCCCCCCACGCACGTGCCCGCGGGCGGCACGGAGCCGAATGAGGCCGGGGCACGACTCACCTGCGCCGCCTGGGCCCGGGCTCGTCCGGAGAACGTCCTGGGCGCGGCGGCGGCCACGTCGAGGAGCGAGCCGTCGGCGTCCGCCATGGCCGGCCGGGGCGCGGGGACACGCCGGGTGCCCGGCGCGCGGGCCACTCGCGACCCGGGCCCCACGTGGGACGCGCGCGAGGACCCCGCGCAGCCGCCCCGCCGGCTCCGGAAAGGCTCCGAGCCGCGGCTCGAACCCACCGCGCCCCGAGGAGGGGCAAGGCCGCCCTGCGCCCCTCGAGGCTTGGCTTTGGGGGTGCCACACGACACGCGCGGCCCGAGAGGTCACGCTTGTGCAGCGCTCCGGCTGCCCCTGAGAAACAGGAGGCCGGGCGCCATCAAACCGACGTGTCGTCCTCCTTTGCCGCCGCGTCGCTGTTTCCTCAGCACTTCAGTACCTAACGCGTAGCTCGTTGTCCCGGTAGGTCCCTAAAAGGGGCTGGGGCTCGGCCACCGGGAGACGGCGGTGTCCCCAAGGGAGTTCCCTTCTCCTCAACCCGCTCGCGGGCCGACCCTGGCGCTTCCGTTCGGCCGGCTGGACGAGCGCGATTTCTAGTCAGGCAGCGCCTTGGCCACCCGGCAGGGCTGCGTCGCCTGGCAACGGCGGGGTCCTTCCTGGCTCGGCGGCGCTCGGGCCCTGAGCGGAGAAAGCCGCGGCGGCGGGCGCTGGGGGTGGCGGCGGCGGCGGGGGCTGTGCGGGAGGTGGCCGGGGAGCGGCGGCGGGGCCTTGGCGCGCCCGGGGACCCGACCTCTAGCACCTGCGGGAAGATGAACACGGCCAGCAAGGCCCGGGTCGGGCCCGCGGCCGACGGGCCCGCGCTGCCCGGGGAGGAAGAGGGCGAGGGGGGCGGCGAGGCGGGCGGGAAGGAGCGGGCGGCGGACGCGGCCCCCGGGCCCAGCGCCGCGTTCCGCCTCATGGTGACTCGGCGGGAGCCGGCCGTGAAGCTGCAGTACGCGGTGAGCGGCCTGGAGCCCCTGGCCTGGTCCGAGGACCACCGCGTGTCCGTGTCCACCGCCCGCAGCGTCGCCGTGCTGGAGCTCATCTGCGACGTGCACAACCCGGGCCAGGACCTGGTCGTCCACCGCACCTCGGTGCCCGCGCCGCTCAACAGCTGCCTCCTCAAAGTGAGTCGGCCCCGGGCCCCGGCTCTGGGGCTCTGCTCCGGCCTCCTTCCCGCGGCCGCGGCACCTGTCCCGGGAGAATCCCGGCCCCGCGCTTGGTTCGGGGGTTTCCCTCGCGCCCCGCGCCCCGGGGTTACCGCAGCTCGAAAGCGAGCCTCACAGCTGTTCGCGCCCTGTCCTGCGGGTCACGTCCCCTCCCCGCAACACACGTACACGCCCGGGGGGACCCCCGGACCCGAGTCCCGCCAGCCCTTCCTTTCCTGTGCGTCCGGCGGGCAGCTAAGCAGATTTCTGTGTGCGGTGCTGCGACTCCACCCCCTGTTGACCCAGCCCCAGACCTGCCTCTGCGGTTGCTCCTATTGTCTGGGGCCGACTGTCCGAGGCCCTTGGTTGGCTTTGTGTGTGCGCCGTGTTGTGCCCTCCTCTCGGGCCTCTTTTGCTCTGGAGAGGAAGAATTGGCCCTCTTCGTTGTCTTCACTATTTCAGCGACTGTACTATGAACGGTCCTTGCTTCTCACCTTGGGCAGATGGGTAAATAAATACTGGGTCTCGGGGTTTGTACTTGGGGTTTTCTTTTCTAAACATCTTTGGGACGTAGAATGAAAACAGCTTCTGGAAACAAGTGCAGCCCTTAAACTTTGAGTCCAAGGTCTCTGTAAATTTAGTCCTTTCAGTTTCATATGACCGAAGTTTGCCTTCAGAACTTTAGGATTTCTGAAGTTTTACTGGTTTAATATCACCATTTTCAAATTCGGTTTTGTTTTGTTTATTTTTTTTTTGAGATAGAGTCTCACTCTGTTGCCCCAGCTAGAGTGCTGTGGCGTCAGCCTAGCTCACAGCAACCTCAAACTCCTGGGCTCAAGTCATCCTCCTGCCTCAGCCTCCCGAGTAGCTGGGACTACAGGCATGCGCCACCATGCCCGGCTAATTTTTTGTATATATTTTTAGTTGGCCAATTAATTTCTTTCTATTTTTAGTAGAGACGGGGTCTCACTCTTGCTCTGGCTGGTTTCGAATTCATGACCTTGAGCCATCCGCCCGCCTCAGCCTCCCAGAGTGCTAGGATGACAGGCATGAGCCACCGCACCCGGCCTCAAATTTGGTTTTTTAAAGTAGTAAGCCATAGCGTTCATTTTAGTTGCTTGTAAGTATAAAAACTTTCCATGTATCTTTTACGGATCTCCGTGCTTATATGTGATCTGTCAGAAGAGTATATTTATTCATTAAACAGGTATGCTGACCTAGGTTCCGGAAATAAAGTGGTGTACAAAACAAAGTCGCTGCCCTCGTGAAGCTTACGTTGTTTGGCAGTGTAATGACAATTTAATACCAGATAGTGATAAGCACTGTGAAGATAAGTGTCCCTATACAGAGAACATGTTTGTGTGATAGTAAAGTTTTCCTAAACTCTTACTCATTTAAAATATGACTCATTTTAAATGTGAATCATCTGTAGCTAGGGTGCAGCTAACCCTCATCCCTTTTTAGCATACTTAAAGTTTCAAACAGACAACTTGATGTTGAATTGGATCATTGGTAAAATTTTATGACTAAGCCCTCAGATCATCTTGAAGAGGATATGAACAGATTTGTTCAAATATAAACAAATCAGATAGACAGATGCTGGAATCTTATGAAATTGAGGTATGCAGGAGGGAGACAAAAGAAAGGTGGTTTTTTTTTTTGGTTTTTTTTTTTTTTGAGACAGAGTCTCACTTTGCTGCCCGGGCTAGAGTGCCGTGGCATCAGCCTAGCTCACAGCAACCTCAAACTCCTGGGCTCAAGCAATCCTTCTGCCTCAGCCTCCTGAGTAGCTGGGACTATAGGCATGCACCACCATGCCCGGCTAGTTTTTTCTATATATATTTAGTTGGCCAATTAATTTGTTTCTATTATTGGTAGAGACGGGGTCTCGCTCTTGCTCAGGCTGGTCTCAAACTCCTGACCTTGAGCGATCCGCCCGCCTTGGCCTCCCAGAGTGCTAGGATTACAGGCGTGAGCCACTGCACCTGGCCAAAAGAAAGGTGTTTTAAAAGGTGTATCCTCTGATGAAAAGTAACTTAACTATTTCTGAAGATATTCATATGTATATCAACTAGAAAAAAGTGTGTGTGTTTGTATGGTAGAGATTGAGTACTTTATCAGAGAGGAGTTAAAGGGAGAATAGTGAGGGGAGACACTTTTATCAGAGAAAGTCATCTGGTGGTAAATCTGCAGCAGTCCTAAAAGAAGGTAGTGTTTGGTTTGTAAGGCGGGGAGGGAGGAAAAGGCATTCTAGGTGGCAGGAATGAGGCATCCATCTCCATGTGTGTACATATTTAAGACATGAATGTAATTTACTATTGTTTGTGAAGTGGCGGATCAATAGATGACCTCAAGTAGCTCTTCTAGGAAGTCAGAGAAGGTAATGTGAGGCCAATTTGGAAACTTTGAAGGTTAGTCTGAGGAAGTTGGGTTCAATCTAGGAAGCCCTAAGGTGCTGTTACAGTTTCATGAGCATAGAGTTACCTGGTATGGTTCAAGAATGTGAATCTGACTGGACTAGAGGCAAGAAGATGATTACTGGGATCAGTATAAAATAGGGTTTAAGAGACTGGGCTTTGGCATAAGATGGCAAAATAAGCCTATGTATAAGAGGGGAGGTAATAAAACTTTGTTTAGGCTTTTTGGAAGGTCATATTGAAAACCCACAATCACTAAGCACAGTGCCTGGCATATTGTAAATACTTAAGGTCAAAAGATAACGTAGTCATACGGGTATGAAGGAGTAAGAGTTTGGATTAATGTGGGTGTGGACATAAAGTTTACCCCTAGCATTCTGATAAAAATTTGTCATTTTGCCACATTTGATGTCTGCCACAACTGTCTAACTAGTAACAGGAAATCCTTATATAACCCTCTTATAGTTTCCAAATAGCTTGCATGAAATTAATTAGTGATATCGTCCCTTCTGTACCGTTTTTCAATATGCATATCACATAAACCATCAATCAATTAGCAGTCCTATTAAACTAGGACTGCCTAGTGAATGAGCGCTACAGTCCTAAAAGAGACCTCTGTAGGATAAAACTGTTGCAGTAGCAGGAATGTAAGGAAGTCTGTATCGGCACTTTGATGGCTCTACCCATTGACAGTCCCTGGGGATTTAAATCTGCTCGGTGCTGTCCAGCTTGCCTTTGTTCTCACCTAAACGGTGGACAATCTGCAGTGTAGATCACAGCTTTAGTAAGTAGCACTACCAGAAAGCTAACCCCTTTGGAACTTCTGCTCTATGATTCTGTTAGCTTATGAATTTCCTACAGTCTCTGATAGTTCAAGCATTCATTGTCAGCTATTTGAAAGTTACTGTCCTGGGCACTAAGGTTATATGATATAAAGGTGAATATACATCGGAAAAGCAATAAAATAATGATTTAAGAATAGGTCACAATTTTTCTTCGCATTGGACTACTGATTTAGTGAGTCATCTGTGTATAGTTCCAAATTCCGATAATATTTGTGTACCTAATATTATATATTGTGCATCAATTGTTAGGAGCCTTAGAAAAGTATTAACTTAATCATGTGCATTAAGTTAAATTAACTATTGCCCGTCTTGAGAATCACATTCCCTGCCCTCAAGAAGTTTATTGTCTAAAAGCTTCAGGTGAGTTTTCATTTATCAGGTGTTTACAAAGTACCTGGCTATTATTAATAGTAGTATAAGTGGTCTTCTGAAAACTGGGTAGTGTGCAGTTAAATGATTGGCTGTGGGTAAGCCTCTGGGAGCAGGTCTTTTAATGATATGCCCCTTGGGCATCTTTCTGCGTGCTTGTTTTAATTTGTTGACTGGGTTTGTGATAGGAAGAGTTGGAGTGAGGTGCAGTATAGTAGGCTAACTCTAATATTTTAGATATTTCTATGCAAAGCAGTAAGGCTTTTCCCCACCAGTCAAAATCTGTGCTGCTCTCCATCGTATCAAGAATTCTTCCTGCAATGAGTGGGACCAAGGGTTGCTTGAGGTTCCTTTATTTCATCCTGTGCTGCTGCTTTGGGTTACCAACTAGTCCTTTAAGTTGACTTCCGGTTCTGCAGTAGCTTTTCTTTGCAGTAAATTTAACCTATTCTAAGGATTGTTATTCAGTTTATAGTATTAAAGGATTTGGTGAACGATTTTGTATCTACCTTTCATTTGCTGGGCAACTTTATGTCTACTTGCATTTTACATACTTTCGTTAGGTCTCATTAGCATTTATTTAATTATCAGAGAATATTAATAATGCTCATGCTAGCTAACATTTATTGAGCACTTAATATAAGCTTTACATATATTGACTTATTTAACTTTCCTAACTGTACGGGACATGTGTTATTTTCTTTCATAAATGAGGAAATTAAGGCCAGAAGGTTTAAACAATTTGCACATAGTTGCAGAGCTAGTATGTAATAGAGCCAGCACTTGAACTCAGTTAGTCTGACGGCATGATAGCAGAGATTCTCAGTTGTGATGCTTTGTTTCATTATGTCACATTTCAAATTTTTCTGTCTATAGACAACTCTGGCACTTGGTTAGCATAATTTTATTTCCAAGTTAGCAACCTACACCTCATTTAATTGGAATTTCCAGTCTGTGTTTCTCCAGTAGGTCCACAGTGTATCTAAGAGACACTTTTTTTTTTTTTTAATAGAAGTGGGATCTCACTCTGTTGCCCAGGCTGGAGTGCAATGGCACAATCATATAGCTCACTGCAGCCTTGAACTCCTGGGCTTAAGTGGTCCTTCTGACTCAGCCTCCGAGTAACTAGAACTACTCAGCACAAGCCACTGCACCCAGCTTATCCAGAAAACTTCTTAACTGCCTTTCTAAAATCAAGATATACTGCCTAAAACACCATTCTCAGAGTATTCTTTAGTATGATACAGATTAACAACTCTCTAAAAAGGTTCACTGTTTAAAAAAAAAAAAAACAGTTTGGCTAACTGTGGTTAGACACGTCTCTACAGTAGTTTCCTGGCCAGGGTATTTAGTGTGCCCTGTGACTTCACAAGGGGGAATGATGTTCGATTTATTGTATTTCGAAAACGTATCTGGCACATGACTCTTTTCCCAAGGGACAATTTAAGGGAATAATGTTATATGAAACACACTTTAGGAAAAATTAGTACTTTTATTCATTTTGTGTACAACATTGTATCTACCTTTCATTTTATATGTTTATAATGACATCTAACAGTTTTAACAGAAAAGAGAGTAAGATTAGGTTATTCCAGTTATCCTTTATTAGTTTCTATGATTACTGCTGTCTGTACAAACCATTTGTTTGTTAATACATTGAGGAATTTTATTCCCTGTTAGGCGTAATGCTCTGTAGTTTTTGTCAGCTATTTACTATTTGGGGGACATTTTTAAACTATTTGTTGCACTCTGATTTTCTAACACATCCCCAGTTGTCTAAGCTTTATCTGGGATGTAGTTAGTGGTTCTGAGTTAATATCTTCCAAGTCCTTTCTGTGTAATTCCTCTGGGCTTGGAAACTTAAACTCATTTAAAGTAGCTTTTATTATATCCATGTGTGTCTTAGGCTTGAATTCCCTTTTAATCACGTTCTACCCTTTCGGTTTGAAGATCATCCTCTATGAAAAAGGAGATTGACGCTAAAAAGGAATTGAGAGATTCTGCTTTCTCTTTGTTTTACCTGTTTCTCTAAAGACAGTGGATCAAGTCTTACTGCTTCCAATGTAACAGAAAAAACATTTTTTGGTTGACCTCTGCTCTTTTTTGGCTTTAGCCTTCCTGGCTATTTTTTTTTATGGCTCTAGACTTCTTTCTTTTGGTCGTTTAGCTCTTCCTCCATCTTTGATGTCCCAGTAAAATCTTTTTGAAGATCCACCATCATACTACGAGGCACTGTTGATACTATATTTTGAACTTGGAGGAGGAGAGATAAGTGAAAGCTAGAATGACCTTAAAAGGCTTCATAGAGAGAATTTGACCTGGTAGGGTGGATGGGATTTAGATAGGAAGAAGGATTAGGCAAGGGAACCAGGGAAAGCAGAAGTGGGAATGTTCGGGACCAGCAAATACAGTAGTCTAATTAGAGCAGACGTTATTCTGTAGAAACAGTAGGCAAAGCAGTTGGAGTTGGCTCCCAGCATAATTTATGAATGAAATTTCAGATAAAAAAAACCTAAAGCTAGCATTTATATTGCAAAAGTGTTATAAAAATCCGAATATCAATTGTATCAAAAATGTAAATAATACATATTTTTCATAAATTCTGAACACCTTTATTGTTTTGTGACTAGCTCAGCTAAGTACTCTGTTGACTTTTAAGAATTGAGTACATCGCTATCGCTTGTGTTAATTCTAAGATTATGGGAACTGGGCTATTAATAATGACAACATGTATTCTGACCCTTAAAAGAATGCTGTCTCCTTGAGTAAGTGCTCAGTTTGTCTTTAGGCCTGTACCTGATCTTTGAAATACATGTTATGCCAGAAGTAACAGAGTTGATACAAAATTATTGTATGTATCAATGTGAATCAGTTAATATAGATAAATATTTATCTGATAGTTTTTATATCTCTTGTTTTCAGGTTGGCTCAAAAACAGAAGTTGCTGAGTGCAAGGAGAAATTTGCCGCCTCTAAGGACCCCACAATCAGTCAGACTTTCATGTTGGATAGGGTGTTCAACCCTGACGGGAAGGCTTTGCCACCGATGAGAGGGTTCAAATACACTAGCTGGTCCCCCATGGGTTGTGATGCCAATGGCAGGTGCCTCTTGGCAGCACTGACCATGGACAATCGCTTGACCGTCCAGGCCAACCTCAACAGACTGCAGTGGGTCCAGCTGGTCGATCTGACTGAGATTTATGGAGAACGTCTTTATGAGACCAATTACAGGCTCTCTAAAAACGAAGCCCCAGAAGGAAATCTCGGGGATTTTGCCGAGTTTCAGCGGAGACACAGCATGCAGACCCCAGTCCGAATGGAGTGGTCAGGCATCTGTACTACTCAGCAGGTCAAGCATAACAACGAATGTCGGGACGTTGGCAGTGTGCTCCTGGCTGTCCTCTTTGAAAATGGTAATATTGCCGTGTGGCAGTTTCAGCTACCCTTTGTGGGAAAGGAATCCATCTCTTCATGCAACACAATTGAGTCAGGAATCAGCTCTCCTAGTGTTTTGTTTTGGTGGGAATATGAGCACAATAATCGGAAAATGAGTGGCCTTATTGTGGGGAGTGCTTTTGGACCCGTAAAAATTCTTCCTGTCAATCTCAAAGCAGTCAAAGGCTATTTCACTTTAAGGCAGCCTGTTGTCTTGTGGAAAGAAATGGACCAGTTGCCTGTGCACAGCATCAAATGTGTGCCACTTTATCACCCTTACCAGAAGTGTAGCTGTAGCTTAGTGGTGGCTGCAAGAGGCTCCTATGTGTTTTGGTGTCTTCTTCTGATCTCCAAAGCGGGGCTGAATGTTCACAATTCCCACGTCACAGGTCTTCACTCCCTGCCGATTGTCTCCATGACTGCAGACAAACAGAACGGAACAGTCTATACTTGTTCCAGCGATGGCAAAGTGAGGCAGTTGATTCCCATTTTCACAGATGTTGCGTTGAAGTTTGAACATCAGCTGATTAAACTCTCAGATGTGTTTGGCTCCGTGAGAACTCACGGGATAGCAGTGAGCCCCTGTGGTGCATACCTAGCCATCATTACCACTGAGGGCATGGTCAATGGTCTGCATCCCGTTAACAAAAACTACCAGGTCCAGTTTGTTACTCTGAAAACCTTTGAAGAGGCAGCTGCTCAGCTCCTGGAATCTTCAGTTCAGAATCTTTTTAAGCAGGTAGATTTAATAGACCTAGTACGCTGGAAGATTTTAAGAGATAAACATATCCCTCAATTTTTACAAGAAGCTTTGGAAAAAAAGATTGAAAGCAGTGGAGTCACCTATTTTTGGCGTTTTAAGCTCTTCCTCCTGAGGATTTTATATCAGTCAATGCAGAAGACCCCTTCAGAAGCCTTGTGGAAACCCGCCCATGAGGACTCAAAGATCTTACTGGTTGACTCACCTGGGATGGGCAATGCCGAGGATGAACAGCAAGAAGAAGGTACTTCCTCCAAACAGGTGACTAAGCAGGCCCTGCAGGAGAGGAGCAAAGACGGCGATGCCGAGGAGCCTACTGATGACTCACTCCCCCAGACCGGAGATGTCGGAGGCCGTGAGCCAATGGAAGAGAAACTTCTAGAAATCCAAGGGAAGATTGAAGCTGTGGAGATGCACTTGACCAGGGAACACATGAAGCGTGTCTTAGGAGAAGTGTATCTGCACACCTGGATCACAGAGAACACTAGCATTCCGACCAGAGGACTCTGTAACTTCTTAATGTCTGACGAAGAGTACGATGACAGAACGGCACGGGTAGGTGTTTATTAAGAGAAGCCCTGAAACTGTGAAAAGTCTGCTTTCTTCGTGAGAAAGAAATGACCTAAATGGAATCCCTAAAGTTCAACTTTTGGTTTGACCTTTTTTTAGGTAATCGATTAACAATGAGGTACAGGGGAATATGGGAAATGTGGATTAATGCGGAGGACACAGTCATAGTGTATGAAGAATGTTTTGATTCTTCCTCACCCTGTGGCCTTGATTGATATGCAGAATTTGCCAGATGAGATTTGGCTGTGAATTAGCTCCAGGAGACTGCGTTTAGCAGAGCAGTCTGTGATGGGGAGTCACGGCAGAGGAAATATGGTACCCGTGTTCCCTGCCCTTCCTGTTTTACAAAAGTTTTGGAGGGGAAAGGGCGATGGAAGTGTATGTTTTCCATTTAGAAGGACGTAAGACGATCTTCTGACATACAAAAACTGGGCATAATCTTTATTTTAGTGTTAGAACAATCTTACAGTGTTGTCCAAAATATGTTCTGTAGAATTTAAGCTTCCTAACAGAACACTCGGGTTCTGTGCTTGGGGTAGTACATATACTCTGTACTCCTCTTAAAGATTCCCAGGGGATGTTTTCTTTCTAAGGGTTCTGAGAATTCCTGCAGAAAAGAAACCATGACCTTTGTGTAGCTCAGACTTCTTGATCAGGGGATCTTTCTTGCAGCTAACAGCTGTTAAAATCCCGAAGAACTTATGTTCCAGAGAACATACTGTATACTAAAATATTCAAAACCAGAGAAGTCTGTGTTCCTTCTTACTTTGAAGATTGATGCTTATTCTTATTGCCTAAAGTCTTATTTAAAATATTAATTGAAGGCAATAAATTCAAATATCTTCATTCCTAGAGTTTAATTTTCTTATCGGAAAGAGAGAGAGAGTGTGTGTGTGTGCCCCTGAAATTATTGCTCATAGGATATTTACAGTGATCTTAAGAGTAAGTTAAGAGGTAATGTTCATGTAACTGACTTCTTTAAAAGTCAACTTTTAAGTGTTGTTTCCTTGCGTTCTAAATTGTCTAAGAGAATATTAGTATTATGGTTATCACTGTGTGCCATGGGACCTAGTTAGGGTAGATGAAAAGTTAGCAAGAACGTTTTAGAAAATAAGTAATGGAAGTTGGTTTGTAATGGTTTTGTCCAGATGCTGCTTGAGCTTGGGAAGCTACATTTAACTTAGTTATGTGGTTCCAACAGAGCCAGTTTAAAAAAAAGAAGATTGTACCCTTACCCATTTATAGTAACTTGAGTTTTGATTGAAGACCATGCATTTCATGTCTTAATAATCCAACTATATTCATAAAATGAAGACCTTTTTAACCTAGGATATTGATTTACTTGTAGTTATAAATTACTTCCGAGATTCTCAGCTTCTCAACTTTTTTTTGTTATCACGTCCCCCTGGAGCATTTTTAGACATTTTTTTCTAATTGTCCCTGCCTATGGAATTTTAATGCCACGGATATATTTTGTATGTCTGTTTATGTACTGTATATATATCTGTGCTTTATACATAAAAAAAAGTAGGAATGTTTTGGCCCTGAAGAACCAATATTTACTGCCTTGGGAAGACTGTCACTCCCACTAAGAATGCGTGAGTCAAACTAACGCAGTTGGACTTCCATGATCCAGGCTATTGAGAGGAAATGGAAGCAGTCCTTCCTTGTTTAAAATTTAGGTACACCTACTGGAGGAATTCTGAGTAGCTTTTGTCACTGTACACCCTTTCAGGATGTCTGGACTGTCTGGAAAGAGGGATGAGGGGGCTTATCTTTGCTGTAAGGACTAAAAATTGAAATTTTTTTTTGTTTTTTTTTTTTTTGAGACAGAGTCTCACTCTGTTGCCCGGCTAGAGTGCCGTGGCATCAGCCTGGCTCACAGCAACCTCAAACTCCTGGACTCAAGCAATCCTTCTGCCTCAGCCTCCCGAGTAGCTGGGACTACAGGCACGCGCCACCATGCCCGGCTAATTTTTTTCATATATATATATTTAGTTGTCCAATTAATTTCTTTCTATTATTAGTAGAGATGGGGTCTCGCTCTTGCTCAGGCTGGTTTCGAACTCCTGACCTTCAGCGATCCGCCCGCCTCGGCCTCCCAGAGTGCTAGGATTACAGGTGTGAGCCACCGCGCCCGGCCTAAAAATTAGAAATTTGAAGGCTGAAAAATAAAAAGGCCAAAAAGTAATGGGCTTTAAATTTGTAGCGTATACGTAGAAGAGGTAAGGTAGCTGGCTGACCAACTCGTGAGCCATTAAGACACCTTTTGAAACTTAAGTGAGCTAATTTTAGTGAATTAATTCAGTATCTTGTGGATCCTTCTGTAGGAGGTTAATAAGCAGGAATGGATTCAGTCTTTGAAGGACTCTATCTGCTAGTGAAAGATGGTTCTTGAGGGTTAGGTATCCCTTAACCTCCCAATGATACAACTATCCAAGGAAATATTTTCCCAACAGAATAATGAAGTAGACCCATGCTTCTCAGACTTTAATTTTTAAAGAATGTAATTTTAATAAACAGAAAAGCGAAACTGAAGCAGGAGCAAAGCTTGGAGCCTGTGCTGTCACCTCTCTCTCACTGCTGTCTTCCCACTCCCACAGTGGTTCTTGCTGTGCCTCTGCCCTGGGGACGGTGACCTCGGATTGCAGGCTACTGGACTAGATTGGTCATGGGCCTTTGGGCCATCTGAAGGGGAAATTATTTTTTAATCCTGATTATATTTTTACTTTGTAAGCTTTTCTTTAAAAAGAGACATTTGTACAGTTCTGCAAAGCTAGAAGTATTTTACATGATATTTTGCCTATAGAGATTGTGCTTTTCCTTCTTAAAGTCAAAGCATTATAAATAATAGCTAAATACTTTGTCTTCTAACAGAACTCTAAAGTCCTTGTTTCAGACGCAACTAAAACACGGCAAGTCGTAGGATTTTGGTTTCCAGAACAGTTTTCCCTTAGTGGTTGTAGTTCACCCAGCTGTCACAGGGCCCCTGTTTAGTTTATTCAGGTTGACACAGGTTGAAGGCCTAGCTCTTTTACTTGTCAAACAGTGTGATTAGCCGGTGTGGAAATGCATGTCTCCTGCCTCCTGTATGATAGGGCATATTTTTTCATTTTTCTTTTGTGTTAGTAGGCTTTTTCTTCAGGAAGTCGGCGTTCACCACTCAACTTTGCTGATTGCTTTGTCTTACTAGGTGCTGATTGGACATATCTCAAAGAAGATGAACAAGCAAACTTTCCCTGAGCACTGCAGTTTGTGTAAAGAGATCTTGCCATTCACAGATCGCAAACAGGCAGTCTGTTCCAATGGCCACATTTGGCTCCGGTAAGCCATTTCAAAAGCTCCTACTTTTGCTCATTTTTCAGTTTTGTGTGGCACAAACCTTTGTATTTATCCCAGTTATGTGTTGCCCGTGCCATTATGTTGGAGAAAAGCTGCTATTCTAAAGCCTGACATGGACTTTTTTAATTAATATGACTAAAGCAAGGTGGTGGCCTTCAAAGACAGTTTTTCACGGCCTAATGGCTTATCGATTTTGGTAATACTCTTTTCCTTTGAAGTAGTGTTAAATTTTTAAAAAGTATTATTACAAAGTAATAACCTGTTAAAATTAATGAGTCCACGTGTGCTTCTATGTTTCTTTTTAACTTCATAGTAAGTGTGTCTTCATTTCACTGGACCTGTGAGCTGCATTTGACACAGTCACTCCCTCTTCCTGGAAGCGTTTTCATCATGTTTTCTGGAACACAGCACTCCCTGGTTTTCTTCCTGCCTTTGACTCTTCATTCACAGTTGTCTCTGCTGATCCTACATCTCTTTGATGTCTGTCTTTGGACCTGGTTTTCTTCTCTCCACACCCTCCCCGAGGGGTCACATGTCATCTGTACACTGAGGACTTAAACATAGAGCTGTGGCCTGTGTGTCTCCCCCTGAGTCCAGACTTAGACATCTGACTGCCTGCTCAGTGTTTCTGTCTGGATGTTTAATAGGCGTTTCAAACTGGAATCCAGTCTTCTCTTACTACCTCTTCCTCTACAGCCCTGGTCCAAGACACCATCATCTCTTGCCCGGATTATTAGAACTGTAGTTATCTTCTAACTGGTTTTCCTGCTTCCATCCTTGCGTTTCCAGCCCGTTCTCAGCATGGCCATGATTGTGATCCTGTTAGGACTTTTTCAGCTCGTGTCACCCCTTTGCTTAAAATTCTTCAGTGGCTGCCCATTTCTAATGAGTAAAGGCTAAAATCCTTCCAGTGGCCTGCCAGACTGTGCATGGCCTGGGCCCCCTTCTTCCTTTCATCCTCCCCGACCTCGTCTCTGTTTCTCCATCTCGCTCGCCTCACTGCAGGCACGCTGGCCTCATTGTCTCTAAAGTACATGAGGCACCCCTCTCACCTCAGGACATCCGCACTGGCCAGTCCCTCTCCCTGGAGTGCTCTTCATCAGTTGTCCACGTGCTTCCCTCAGATGTCACTTTATCACTTAGGCCTTGCTGGCCATGCTACCCAAAATCGTAGTGCCCTGCTGACACCCTCTCCCTTCCTAATGGTTTGCTTCCCTGTTTCTTGCTTTGCTTTCCTCCTTAATGATTGTCACTATTTGATATATTTTTGCTTTATCTGTTCTCCCTCCTCTCGCATAGAAAACTCCTTAAACACAGGAACTCTTGTGTTTTGTTCACAGCTATTTCTAGAACAATGCCTGGCACATGGTAGGCACTCAGTAAAATTTTTTAATTTATTTTTAACAGAAACAGGATTGTGCTACACATACCATCGTAACTTGCCAGTTCTCTTACCAAAATATCATGGACACTTTACTACATCAGTACAGATATCATTCTTTTTTTTTTTTTTTTGAGACAAACTCTTACTCTGTTGCCCCGGCTAGAGTGCCGTGACGTCAGCTTAGCTCACAGCAACCTCAAACTCCTGGGCTCAAGCGATCCTCCTGCCTCAGCCTCCTGAGTAGCTGGGACTACAGGCATGTGCCACCATGCCCGGCTAGTTTTTTTCCTATATTTTTAGTTTGCCAATGAATTTTTTTTTTTTTTTTTTTTTTGAGAAAGAGTCTCACTCTGTTGCCCGGCTAGAGTGCCATGGCGTCAGCCTAGCTCACAGCAACCTCAAACTCCTGGGCTCAAGTGATCCTCCTGCCTCAGCCTCCCGAGTAGCTGGGACTACAGGCATGCACCACCATGCCTGGCTAATTTTTTGTATATATTTTTAGTTG
>CAUYRT010023457.1:0-12422 GCA_963574885.1 Lepilemur ruficaudatus
GCAGCAACAAAAATAAACAAATGGGATCTGATCAAGTTAAAAAGCTTCTGCACAGCCAAAGAAACTATCACTAGAGCAAATAGACAACCTACAGAATTAGAGAAAATATTTGTTCTTTCTTCTGATAAAGGTCTGATAACAAGAATCTACCTAGAACTCAAAAGAATTAACAAGAAAAAATCAAACAACCCCATCAATAAATGGGTATTGGAAATTAACAGAACCTTTTCCAAAGAAGACAGAATAATGGCTAGCAAACATACAAAAAAAGTTTAACATCTCTAATCATTAGAGAAATGCAAATCAAAACCACAATGAGATATCACCTAACCCCAGTGAGATTGGCCTTTATCAAAAAATCCCAAATAAGGCTGGGCGCAATGGCTCATGCCTATAATCCTAGCACTCTGGGAGGCCGAGGCGGGTGGATTGATCAAGGTCAGGAGGTCAAAACCAGCCTGAGCAAGAGCAAGACCCCATCTCTACTATAAATAGAAAGAAATTAATTGGCCAACTATAAATATATACAGAAAAATTTAGCCGGGCATGGTGACACATGCCTGTAGTCCCAGCTACTCGGGAGGCTGAGGCAGAAGGATTGCTTGAGTCCAGGAGTTTGAGGTTGCTATGAGCTAGACTGATGCCAGGGCACTCTAGCCTGGGCAACAGAATGAGTCTCTGTCGCAAAAAAAAAAAAAAAAAAAAAAAAAACCCAAAACAACAAATGCCTGTGAGGTTGTGGTGAGACAGGAACACTCTTACAATGCTGGTGGGACTGCAAATTAGGGCAATGTCTGTGGAAAAGATTTTGGAGATTCCTCAAAGAGCTAAAAATAGAATTACCATTCGATCCAGCAATAGCATTTTTAGGCATCTATCCAAAAGAGCATAAGATATTCTGTAATAAAGACATCTGTACCTGAATGTTTATGGCAGCACAATTCACTATTGCTAGGTTGTGGAAACAACCCAAGTGCCTGTCAATTCATGAGTGGATTATTAAAATTTGGTATATGTTTACAATGGAATACTACTCAATTATAAGAAATGACAGGGACATAGCACCACTTATATTATCCTGGATTGAGCTTGAGCCCATTATTCGAAGTGAGGTGACACAAGACCGGAAGAATGGGCCCCATATGTACTTGCCATCAAATTGGTACTGACTGATTAACACTATGGTGCTCAAATGGTGGTGATGTTCACCAGGGATCGGGGGTGTGGGAGTAGACCCACATCTGAGGGATGTGATGAGCATTGTGGAGGGGAGGGGAATGCTTGAAATGTAGTTGGCGATGGGAATTAGGGGTCTCAATAGGGGGAAGGAAATCTTCTAAAACTGATATATATGAATAGCTGTACAGCTTGGTAAATTTACTAATAATCATTTAATGGTACACTTAAAATTGAGTTTTGGCATGGTATGTAAATTATACTTCAATAAAGTTGTCTTTAAATAAAAAGCCTATGATCTTTACTGGGTTTGTTTCAAAAGAGGCCTATGAAGTATGAAAATCAAACAAAATGAAATCAAATAAAAATATTTTACATTTTTTAGCTGAATTAAGACAAAGTAATAATATGTAGTCTCTAGTGTTCAGAGCAAAGAGATTATGAAGCATTAGATCACCAGCAAGTTGTTTATTTCCTAGCAATTTGAGAGAATATGTTAATAATATTTCATTAGAAAAGTTTCTTTTCTTTATGCATGAAGAGAGTAGTTGTTTTTGTACATTATTTCTACTATTAATACATTTTTGGACCTATGTTAACTTCTGTAGAAAGCTATCTCTGTTTTAATACTGGAGATTATTTAATAAAGAATGTGAAGAATACAAATGTGTTTTTATCCTTTCAAAAAACTTATTTTTTGCAGTATAATTTTATAAAAAATAAAGCAAAAATCTTACAAGCTATCTTCAAATTTCCTTTCATATTGATATGCAAGTTGAGAGGATTTTTAGGAAATGTAGAACCAGTTTTAAAACCAGTTTTAAAACCTATGCAGGTAGATAGGATTTTTAGCAACTGTAGAACCAATTTTAAAACCAGGTGTGCATTAACTCGATACAAATATAATATAGGTATCTAACTCAAGTCCTTAAACTGAAATCCTGTAACGGAATTTATAATATGAATATGTTAACAACTCTGATATAAATACTGGAATGCAATTTATAAAATTGATCTTGTGATTGGGAAGAGGTTGGAGAGTTCAGGTAACTTTATCACAGATAGTATACTGATAATTAGATTAGATGATCAATTTCCTCCATAACAGTCACCATAGAATATTTTATGTTCCTTATACTTTAATGGGAAAATCATGTTAGCTGGAGATAGTTACATAATACTGAATATAAAGATGAACTCAATAGTAAGAAATTTTGGAAAAATCCACACAAAACAAATGTGATAGTATTCCTAAGAAAAAATTTTTATAAAGTAATTATAACTTAACATTATTAACTATTAACATTTAATCTTATTAATTTTTATATCCCTTAAACCCAGTGCCTGACACTTAGTAGTTGATTTAAAAATGTTAAAGTATAAGCAGTGCTAGATCACTATTGCTTCATATAATTGAGTAATATTCCAGCCTTGCAGAGTTCATCCACCACCATCTGAGAGTGGGAGAATTACTTTGTCAATGTAATAAGTAATAAAAACCAAAATAGACTTGTTTAAAAAAATAAATAGTCATTAGCAGAACATGCATTACAATAGTTTTATCTTACTGATTTCTGGGTTGTGCTATCTTGACCATGCTAGTAACAACATAGAGAAACTAGACAGTGAAGCATCTGCGGAATGTTTTCTTTGTGTTATTATAAGTTCAAGCAGTTTAAGACCCTGAAAATGAGCTGCCAGATGGGAAACAATGAGAGTAATAATGATAATTAGCACACAGATCAAGAAAACTATGTCGAAAGTGAGCAAATTTGCTACTTAAAATCATTGCCACCAAAACAACAAGAACCCCAAAACCTGTCATAATAAAAACATCTCTATGCATATTATGACTAAAATGGAATGAGAAAATTTGAAAATATAGCTCAAGTTTCTATGTATCAGTAACCTATTTGAAAATGAAATGTAGTCGAACTTGATGAATAATGTTAGAAAGTCTTAAGCTGCACAGCTGGCTTTTGACTTTTTCTCTTATATACCAAAGTCATAACAATGATGCATTTTAATGCATCTAACATACTTAATGCACTTATTTTAAATAAATATTAACATGTTAATTTTGTATATCTTCTACTTATGTATTAAGGGTCTTGCTTAAATTAGATCAAGTGTTTTGACTACTTTTTTACTGACTTTAAGAATGTTGGCCAGTGGTATTTGAACATCTGCAATGGTGGCAAATGTATGATATCTCCTTCTCTCCCCATGGACTAATGGATTTTTATGTATTCAGTGTTTACAGTCATTTAGAATCATTCTCTGTGTTTATCACATTGTTCAAAATCGGCACTCAATAAATATTAGCTAGCCTCCATTGTAAAGACCTTGTAAAACTTTTTCTTTGGTATTGACTTGATCCTCATGTAGTCTCTTTGTCCAGCCAAGACCAATAAATCTCTATGACTAGCACGGGGAATAATTTAATTCCTATATTTATTTAATAAATTGAATATCATTAAGTTGGAGGCAATGCCATGACAATTAGTTGTCATATATTTTGGAATGCTTGAAAAGATGTTAGTAATTCTAAAATTGCTATATTTTTCATAATGAATATGGAAATTTTGAACAAAGGCAAATATAATTATTTTTTTAAATGAAAAAACAAAACACAACTTTTCGGTTATAGTGTCCTTGCTAGTTGTTCTCCACTGGTCTTGGTTTTATTTTTGTGTTTGAATCGTTTGAGATTAGCATAAGTCTGATAGTTACTATGTTGGCATAATTTATCTGCTTATTCTACAATACTTCCTACAACATATTCTGTAATACTTCCTACTTATTTTAATTATATGAACTAGAAAAAAATTATTTTCAGAAATGCACTGAGAATAAATAAATAAATAAATGATATTACATTAAATTCCCTTATTTTATTTTTTAAACATATGTTAGCTTTTTTGAACCATATAAATATGTTTTAGAATCCATTTTATTCCCAAGGCATCAAATAGAAATGGGTACAAACAAGAAAGTTTACTCAAATTTTGTTATAATTAGCTTTTAAAGTAATTTACAGTGTTTACTAGCAATTAAAATATGTTTAATTATTATAATCATATAGTTTGTATACTTTATTGTAGTTAAATTGGCCATCTGTCTGATGACTTTTTAATCTGTTGCTTGTGGTAACAATCACAAGATTATGATTCAACACTGATTGTTCTTTAATAAAGAAAAAAGATTTTTAAAGCCTTAATTTTAATGTATCCCTTAAAGAACTATGAAGTTCACAAACTGATGAAGTGTAATGTTCTTCTAAAAAAATTGTAATATATATATACTCTTCCATTTTCAGACCATATTAGATACCCAGAATATTGCATTTACATAGCAGATGAGTTAGAATAAATGTGTGCATATATGTATATATACACACACATCACAAATATTTTTATTTCTATAGAAAATAGACTTTATATATTTTCCACTTACAGTACCCAATGATAAAATGCAGAGTTATAGTTTGAATCTTTTTTTTATTGCATTAGCGTTGGCAAAGGCTAGAGAAAGGTAGCTAAATTTATCATATTTTTAATTTAAAGCTGTTAGATATTTCTATGAACTAGGCACAAATTGGATTGCAAAGATTAACAGTAGAGTGAACAACCAGAGACTTGGATCTAAACAGTACTCTTAGAGGTTAAAGCACTACAAGAATATAACATTCTAGATTTTGATTTTACTTATCAATAGATATTAGGTTAAATTGTATTCTTGTTTTCTTGTTACAGTACGATACAATGGGAAAAGATGATTCACTTCATAGGAATTTGATTTATAATTGTCTTTGCTTGGGTCTCTAGCAAAGTGAGGCATGCCTGTATATTTATTTTAAAAAATGTAATTAGAATTTCAATTCACCTATATGTAATCCTCGATGCAAGTGAATTGATTGTGAAAGAACATTTTATTGTGAGGCTGTGTGGTACAGCAGGAAGGGTACCTGTCAGAAACCTTGTTTCATATTTCAGTTGCTAGCTTTGTGAGTTTCTGGAAGGATCTTAACCTCATTGCAACCCTGGGGAAGATGCAATGATTCCTCTGCCTATAGTTGAAATTTGTGTGTGTATATAAAAAGCAAATGAGGGAGTTTATGTGAAAACCCTTTAAATTTGTAAACTGCAGTTTTATTATCATTGTCATACATAATAATTTGCAATTTTTATTGTCTTTCTTATATGCCAAGTGCTATGCTGTGTACTTTATCTCATTTAATTCTCAAAACAGCTATATCCTGTAGGCATTGTTAGCAACTGTATATGATAAATGAGAAAATTGGCATTGCCTAGATAGTGAAGAAGCCAGGACTTAAACAACCTTACTAAAACCCATGCCTTTAGCTAGTATGCTTTAGCATGTGATTTTACTTTTAACTTGTTGCTTAATGATAAGATAGCCTGGAAATGAAGTGTTAACCATACTAATCATGAAATATATTATTGGCAGTGCAGTTCTTTTCAGTCGTGTTAGCTGTGTTATTCTCATGGCTACTTATCCAGAAGAACACCAATTTTCTGGATTTCTCTATTTTGGGGGGATTATTTTCATTTCATTTTGTTTGTTATACAATTTCAAGTTTGACAAGGATGGGGAGGTTATTAAGTGTCAGTGTATTTATATCAATCCTGGTTCTATATATGTGACTCTGACCACACCCACTGCACTATATACAGGCCTTTATGGATAACTTAAAATAATAAATGGAAGTCAGACACCCTTTGCTTTTCTTTGGTGACAGAAGTTGAAGCATTGTTTGATAAATTATAAGCAAAAACAAAGTTGTACAGCTCAATGGTTAATTTAAATGAAATTGTTAAAAATAGTAAGAATTGATTTATTCATTTTCATAGGTTTTGGTTATCTACAGTTTGAGAATAGTACATAAAAGTGTTCTGAAAAACCATATAGTTCAAGATCCTCATTTTATGAATGACGAAAATTGGATGTGAGAAGTAAAGTAACTTTTCCAAGTCAAATGGGAACTTATTGGTATAATTTGGTTGTGTACAGAAGAGGGGGACAAAAGAGTGACCTGGAAAGTTTGGTTTGGGCTAATGAACATGAACATAATTCTATTTGTTTTTAAAAAGGGCACAGATTCCTGGTTAACTTTAAGACTTCCACAACATCTAGTGGACTTTTTTGGATTACTCTTGGCAAAACCAGCTACTTTTGGGATTGTGGCATATTTATAGACCTTTTTGAAGATTTTTGATTCTTGGTGTTTGGAAATGCTGCAAATCATTTACTTTGGGGTTATGAAGTAGCAAGATGACGCGGGAAAAGCACTGGTCCTGTATGAAAAGACTGAAGTTTAACAATTCACCCTATCTTTCTAAGCATCATTTGTAAAATGGAATATACTCTGCTTTACCCACTTCCTTTGTCCAAATTAAAAGAAGGGATTATATAAAAGCTCTTTGCAAACTATAATAGATTTTTCTAAATTTTTATAAAAATTGGCTGTGTGATATTAGAAGATTCTTTCACTTCTTTAAGCATTAATTACCTCTCCTCTCTGCCATGGGGTTATTTTGAGTATATTTTAAGTAATGTGTTTAAAGGATGTACTGTGCAAGCAACAGCTTCTTTCACATAATAGGCATATTTGACAAGTGGAATACAGAAATTGCCCCAAATTTTCATATTTCATTGTGTCCATACCTATTTCAATGCGACTTTGTAATTATTGCCAACATGAGGTGGAATTTATTTCTTACCTCCTGAGACTGGTTTTGTTTCATAGCGTACTATTCTGAGGAGTGTGATTTCTGATCTAAGCCATGAAACGCCTAGCATGTTCTGTTCTCTGTTTTGGCTTCCTGCTGCTACCATCAAAATGTGCCTGGAGTTATCCCAGATGGAAATGAGACACTACGAAGTGGGTCCTAGTCATACACCAGCCAGTCCTTTGCCCATGTACCAGATGTATGAGTGAGCCCAGCTGAGATCGGCTGAGCTGGGCCTAGATCAATGGGGTTTCCCAGCTGACCCTAGAGAGTCTATTTAGACCCGTGAAAAGAAAAAAAATATATATATATTTTTTAAACCACTATGTTGTGGGATGGTTTGTGATATAGCAATAACTATTAATAATTGAGAATGCACACACAAAAATAATGGTAGGTATTGTTATTAGGTTGTCTATATATGCAATAAACTTCATTACAATGGTTGCTTACATTTGGAACCAGATATGTCGGCTTACATGTACATTGTTTCCAGCTTTTCAATAAATCCGTCCTCCAAACAACACCAAAAAAAAAAAAAAAAAAAGAAAAGAAAAAGAAAAAGAAAAAAAGAGAGGAGAGAGAAAGAGAGAGAGAAATAAGTAACTAGAGAGATTCTTGTTATGTAAAATATTCAAAACATAAATGCATGTGGTTTATGGTAATTGGGGGTAATTAATTCAACCACCTGAATTGGTAGATACGATCTCATCCCAGAGAGACATATATATTCTGAGATTATTTCATGCTTTAGTCATCGACCTAAATAATGATGCTTGAAACCAAAACACCTTCACTTTCATTTCTTCCCTCCCACTAGGAGAACGTGAATTTAAGGTGCTTTGAAATACACTTACTTAGCAGCTCCAGTAGACATAACTAAAACTTATAGTATGACCTTGAGAATGTACTAAGCAAAGCTCCTTGAGAGTCAATACAAAAATATTTTTTAGTTTTTAGAACACAGATTTTTGTCTCCTTTCTTTATTATGAACATTTATTCAATGGCAAACACAGTTACTTTCTCTCAGTTTAAGGAAATCCTTCAACATAAAAGGGATATGGTTCACTGAGCTTGCCCTGTTCACATTTGGCATTTAGACAGTGTTTTTGACTGCAGAGCACACTTATGTAAGAATGTTTACATATGAAGGTATATACTTGTCCAATTACTTTCTCTATCCTTGTTATTCACGTTGTGGTGCTTTAGATAAGTGCATATTCCTTCACTGCAATCTTCTTATTAAATTAACTTTATTTTCAAGGAGCTCTAAAGATGAAAGCACTCCGGATGTTAAATATCATTTAAATATTATATGAAGTGATTCTCAAGTGTTACATTTGTGGGTAGCAGGAAAAAAAAAATAAAAGAAAGAAACAGCTAGGCAATGTGAACAGAAGCTGAGGGACAACCTAATGACAGTCTTAAACTTTTGGAGGGTTGCTTTGTGTAGGATCTCCAACAGTTATTCTCTGTTGTCATCAGGGACTTTCTAGGAGCAGAACAGGAGGAAATGACATTGAAGAGCAACAGAAAGGACCAAGAGAAAAATAATTTATTCTTTCAACATAGATTAAACATATATTTATTGAGTGCCTACTGGTTAAGGACCTGTTCCAAGTGTTCAGAATAGAGGAATGAACCAGGCAAACCAGACAAAATCTTTCTAGTAGATATCCCTTCTTGCTGAGAGAATGGTTTGGAAACTCCAAAGTCTTAGATTCCAACTCCAGGTCTACTTCTGGCACATGGACCTTGCCCTTACTTTTGGAGCTACAAAATGAAAATGAAAGTCTTGTGGACACTGCTGAATGATACTGAGGAACTTTATGGGCAGCATCAGGCTGGTTGTATCAAGGTTCCAGGTTGTCTCAACCCATAGTCTCTCTTCTTGAAGGGAATGATGAACAGAGAGATGTTAGGACATAATTCTTCTACTCTACATTAAACATTTTCTGATTAACTTTTTCATTCAAAAGGATATTTATTTGGGTAAATAATTTCTTAGTTTAATAAACAAAATCTTTTTTCTCTGGGGGATAATTCATCTCTTTGTTCCCATTGGAAATAGAAAATTAATTGTCCTTGGCATTCTGGGTCCTATTTTATCATTTGCAAATTCACAGTCCTTTTCTGTTTATTTGCTTTCTGCTAATATGGTCATATTTCATATCCTGGGTTTATTGTTTGTCATTTCCTAGTATTATTTTGCACTTCCTTTTGCCCACATGCAGATTTTGCTAATATTCCTGTCATGAACTTCTTAGTCTACATATCCTAAGTAGGTGACACTTTTTATTCATTGAGATATAAATAGCTCTGGTTTTATATTTCAGTATGTTTGAATGGCCAGCTAATTTTGGTGGATTCTTATCTCTTGTTTAATCCACCTCCTTGAAAGAATGATTTAAACATGTAAAATATATTATATTCTTTCCTTGAAAATATAGAATTCTATAGATATGTCTTCTGACAGCACTTTAGTCAAACCATAGATAATTGATTCACAGACTGGATTAGTGGAATGAAGGAGGGGAAAAAAGGAAGGAAGGAACAAAGAGAAAAAAGAAAAACAATCTATAGATTTATTTCTTCATCTCTTTGCTTGGCTAACAGGTGGAATGCTTAAGCCAAAGAAGATTAACTTTTGACCAACCTTTGATTTGCTTGCTGGCTTTGCCATATGTGGAGGTCATTGGTCAGCATTTTTCCTGTTAAGAGAAGTAGAGAACTGGCGAATTTATCATCAGTCATCCTAAGAAGAGCCAGTATTCACATTTGTAGTACTTACCTGTTCTGGCTTAGCTTTTCTTTCAACTTTAAATTAAACTTTAAGTGCTATTAACTCCAGCTGGATTCTGAGCTTGTAGTTTTTATTAACTTTGTATGTACCTCCAGTTTTAATCTTACCATATCTAGAATTGGATGCTGTATATTGGGTCCTGTCAGACAGGGTGCCATTCCTGAGATTTTTTTCTTACTGATTATTAATACTAATCTCTGACAAAATAAGAGATATAGTCCTGAAAAGTTATGTCCCCTGTGATGTTTTGTAAATGGAATCATTTTAAATGCATTGGGTGTACTTACCATTTAAAGGCTACTGATCATACGGTATTTTATAAAGAAAAACAAAACAAAACAACTTTTGTCCAAGACAACTTATGACCCTCACCCGCAAATTTGTCTCTTTCCTTCCTTTTATTTTATATCGTGTATAAAAATTTTATGATTGGGTACATTCAGAGCCACCCCATGGCCAAGTGGGCTGTGTGTTACATAGCTCCAAGGATGTCATTCACAAAGACCCCAATGTCAACAGCCTTCAGAACTGCATGGAGTCTGACATTTCAAAGATTTATTTTTTCTTATTTTCAACCTGACTTTGATAAACTCATTACTTGTTAATTGTTTTTCATTTGATATGTGTGATAATTAATAAACAGCTCAGTTTTTTACTTTTTTAACTCAGAGAAATAAAAGGCAGGGTGGTGCAGAGGTTGTTTGGCCTGGGTTGTGTGGCGTATCACATTAGCTGGCTTTATTATCATTTTTTCCCCAATTCCATAAGAATATTAGTTTTATTTATTTATTTATTTATTTATTTATTTGTTTATTTCAGCATATTATAGGGGTATGTATGTTTAAGTTACATATATTGCCTTTCCCCCCCAAGAGTCAGAGCTTCAAGCATGTCCGTCTCCCAGATGGTGCACACTGCACCCATTAGGTGTGAATATACCCATCCCCTTCTGTACCCTCCCACTTGCCCAACACCTAATGAATGTTACTACTATATATGCAAATAAGTGTTGATCAGTTAATACCAATTTGATGGTGAGTACATGTGGTGCTTGTTTTTTCATTCTTGTGATACTTCACTTAGTAGAATGGGCTCCACCTCTATCCAGGATAATACAAGAGGTGCTAGATCATTATTGTTTTTTGTGGCTGAGTAGAAATCTATGGTATACATATACCACATTTTTATTAATCCACTCATGTATTGATGGGCACTTGGGTTGTTTCCACATCTTTGCAATTGTGAATTGTGCTGCTATAAACATTCTGGTGCAGATGTCTTCTTTATAGAATGTCTTTTTTTCCTCTGGGTAGATGCCCAGTAATGGGATTGCTGGATTAAATGGTAGTTTTACTTATAGCTCTTTGAGATATCCCCATATTTCTTTCCACAGAGGTCATACTAGTTTGCAGTCCCACCAACATTGTATGAGTGTTCTTACCTCTCTGCATCCATGCCAACATTTATGGGGGGTTGACATTTTTTGATAAAAGCCATTCTCACTGGAGATAAGTGATATCTCATTGTTGTTTTGATTTGTATTTCCCTGATTATTAGATATGTTGAGCATTTTTTCATATGTTTGTTGGCCATTAGTCTATCTTCTTTTGAAAAGTTTCTGTTCATGTCCTTTGCCCACTTTTTGATAGGATTGTTTGATTTTTTTCTTGCTGATTTTCCTGAGTTCTATATAGATTCTGGTTATCAGCCCTTTATCAGATGTGTAGCATGCAAATAATTTCTCCCCTTCTGTAGGTTGTTTGCTCTCCTGATAGTTTCCTTGGCTGTGCGGAAGCTTTTTACTTTGATCAGGTCCCATTTATTTATTTTTGTTGTTGCTGTGATTGCCTTTGGGGTCTTCCTCATAAATTTTTTGCCTAGGCCAATGTCTATAAGAGTTTTTCCAACATTTTCTTCTATAATTCTTATTGTTTCATGCCTTAGGTTTAAGTCTGTTAGCCACCGTGGAATTGATTTTTGTGAGAGGTGAAAGGTGTGGATCCTGTTTCAGTCTTCTACATTTGGCTATCCAATTTTTCCAGCACCATTTATTAAATAAGGATTCTTTTCCCCAATGTATGTTTTTGTCTGCTTTATCAAAGATTAGATGGCTATATAAAGATGGTTTGATATCTGGGTTCTCCGTTCTGTTCCATCTGTCTATATGTCTGTTTTTGTGCCAATAACATGCTGTTTTAGTTACTATAGCCCTGTAGTGTAGTTTGAAGTCTGGTAAATTGATGGCTCCCAATTTGTTCTTTTTGCTTAAGATTGCTTTTACTATATGGGGTCTGCTCTGGTTCCATACAAAGGATATAATTATTTTCTCTAGATCTGCTAAAAATGATGTTGATATTTTAGCAGGAATTGTATTGAATCTGTAGCTAACATTGGGTAGTATAGACATTTTAACAATGTTGATTCTGCTAACATATGAGCCTGGCATAGTCTTACACCTCTAGTCCTCTACTATTTTCTTCCTCAGTGTTTTATGGTTCTCTCTGTACAGGTCCTTTACTTCCTTAGTTAAATATATTCTCAGGTATTGTATTTTCTTTGTTGCTATTATGAAAGATATTGATTCTTTGATTTGGTTCTCAGTTTTACCATTGTTGGTGTATAGGAATGCTATTGATTTCTGTACATTGATTTTGTAACCTGAGCCTTTGCTGAATTTGTTTATCAATTC
>CAUYRT010023458.1:0-17808 GCA_963574885.1 Lepilemur ruficaudatus
AAATGTGGTATATGTATACCACGGAGTACTATTCAGCTATAAGAAGCAATGGTGATATAGCACCTCTTGTATTTTCCTGGATGGAGCTGAAACCCATTCTACTAAGTGAAGTATCCCAAGAATGGATAGACAGGCACCACATGTACTCATCAGCAAATTGGTTTCACTGATCAACACCTAAGTGGACACATAGGAACAACATTTATTGGGTGTCAGGCAGACGGGAGGGCGGGGGAAGGGATGGGTATATACATACATAATGAGTGCAATGTGCACCATCTGGGGGATGGACATGCTTGAAGCTCTGACTCGAGGGAGGAAAGGTGCAAGGGCAATATACATAACCTTAACATGTGTACCCTCATAATATGCTGAAATAAAAAATAAAAAAATAAAAATGTCTTGGGAGAGCACTATGTTGGGGACATATAGTCTTTTAATAACTCTAATAAGCCAGTTTTTTTCTCCACCATGGTAACAGATTAATGTTTTGTTTGTTCGTTTGGGTTGAAAATATGTTGAAGTCATTTGGCTACAATTTGGGGACATGTTGTAAAATATATACCTGTAACAACTAGGATTGCAATAAACCCAGTAAAATGCTCATGCTGAGATGCACAGAGCATAAAGACTTACTTGTGAGATAGCAAATTTGTGTCTTCCATCTCATGCTTAAGCTCATGCAAAAATAGAAATTGTTCCAATGATTTAAATTGATAGGTTAATCTCATTCATAGCTTTTTGAAATACAGACTTGAATTAGTGCAAGTGAAATGTATGTTCAACTTGATGCCACTTTGCTTTCCACGTTTCAAAGAAGTAGATTTTGAAAAAATTCTATTGATATGCATATGTTGGAAAAAGAGTCACCAGACTTGTGGTGTGTCATAATGAAACACATTGGATATTTATGTTTTGGTAAGAATAATTTTTTATTCCTGATATTTTGGGAAAACATGAACAAGATTTCATTTTTTTATTTTCTTCTTAAAAAGAAAGTCGGTACATATAAAATACATCAGTACTTATTTTTATTATACTTAATTGAATACCATGAAATTTTCTTTAATCTGAGTAATTTATTTATATACTGATTAATTAATCTAAGTAGATTTGATATTAGCTTTTGGAACAGATCCATAGAACTTATGCTTAACAATTTATGAAAACAGTTACTGCCAAACTCATGCAAGTGCAAGTTGTGACTCAGATTGCTACCAGATGTTGAGTAGCAAAAAATATCTTTTATATATGTGTGTGTGTGTGTATATGCATATCTGTGATTTTAAAATTTAAAAAATGTAATGTAAGCTCTTTCACCTACTTCCCCATGCACAATTCTCATTGTTATAATTTTCTTAAAGGGATTGAACCTTAATTGTAAAGTGCCACTGCAATCC
The DNA here is from genome assembly GCA_963574885.1 of Lepilemur ruficaudatus. Lineage (NCBI taxonomy): Eukaryota > Metazoa > Chordata > Mammalia > Primates > Lepilemuridae > Lepilemur > Lepilemur ruficaudatus. The sequence continues at coordinate 1,401 of CAUYRT010023458.1, forward strand.
ATGTTAAATATGCCCTTTCTAAATGTATTTATGCATTAAGTGGATTTACTATTATAATATCACTAGCTTCAAAGATAACTCACAATTGAATATTAATGCTTACAGTAAAGATGCAAAGCTCTTCTACATAATGAAATCTAGAATAAAATAAAACAGGCAGACTGAGCAGGGCGACATAATTTGCTTCAAAAACAGTAAGTATTTATCACTAACTACAAAGCTGATTAATTATACGTTGAGGTTGCAAGCGGCCAGCATCCTTAACTCTCCGACTACAAAGAAAACAAGCAATTATTATTGCTATGAATATCAAAACAGAACAAATGCCAATTATAAATTCTTACAGTTCTGCAAACTTAATAATATGGTAAATATCATTTAGTCATATAATTTTATTACTTAAAGGAATCAGAATATCCCAATCTCCTTATATATATATGGGGAAATTATAAGCCACCAAGATTAATTGACCTGCCTAAGGCCACAGAATCAGTTAGTGACAGACCAAAATTTAAAAACTAGGTATCTTAACTCCTGTCATGTGATCTTTCAACTGTATCAAACAAAAAGGGCTACAAAAGATTGTTTTAGGAAAATGCACATAGTTAGGGGCAGAGTTTTGTCAACAGATAGACCTTATTAAGTTGCTTTAGATTTGCCTCTTAGTAACTCCTTGACTGTGGTAGATTTTATGATCTTTCTTAGCCTCTATTGTATATTTTACAATATGCTTATCAATATAGATTCTACTTGGAAAGAATTTTGTGAGGAGTAAATAGAATGCTTTTTTTAAATACTTAGCCTAAGGCTGAGTATGGTGGCTCACAGCTGTAATCCCACCATTTAGGGAGGTCAAGGCAGGAGGATGGCTTGAGGGCATGTATTCACATCCAGCCTGGGAAACATAGTGAGGAAGGAGAATCAGGAGAATCGCTTGAGCCCAAAAGTTTGCAGCTGCAGTGAGCTATGATCTTGCTGTTGCACTCCAGACTGGGCAACAGAGCAAGACCTTATTTCTACAAATAAATAAATAAGAATAAAATAAATGCTTCGCATAGTGATTGGCACATGGTAAATGCTACATAAACAATATTCATTATTGTTCATTATTGTTTTTTTGTCAGAACATGCTAATAAATACAATATGGACTTTTAAAGATAGTTTATTTCAATGGAAGGCCCGGAATTAAGACTTTCAGATTCTCTCGGCTTTCCTCTCCTTTGAGATTTCCTGTTGATCCATGTAATTTAAAATGGCCATCCACAAACAGACAATTATATGAACAGCTCAGTCTTTTCAGTGAAATGCTTTGCATTAAACATTAAAATTTAAAAATTTGAAATGACATTATGAATTCCATTAGTTTTATTACAACATGAATGAAGAACAATGTTATGCATGTTTGGTATATTTGGCTGGGTCCCGTTCTTTCCTTTCGCCTGCTGTATATGGTTTGTCTTGAAGTTTCAACGGTTCTATTTTTTCCATTCTTGATAGTAGCATTCTAGGCTCCATACCTGGGTTAACACAGCAAATATTCCAGCCAGCTCATCTGTTTTGGGGACCTTCCAGCTCTTCTTAGTCCATTTAATACTTTGGTGCCAGACTTGTCCAAAGAAATGAGTACACAGTGAGTCCATAATGCCTGTTCTGGCAGTCAAATTTTGACATTCCTCCCACTTTAATGCTTTCATTATACTTAACTTGTTTCACAAACACATAATTTCCGCTCCCACCAGGATTTTACCTCATTCTTTCTCAAATAGGACAGGTGCTTTTTCATATCTTGATTTTTAGTTGCGCTCTTTATCCTGCCTAGAATGCTTCCTTAACCAAACTTTCCTTAGTGTCGATTGTCTGGCATTTGGTTCTGTGTCAATTACACTGATCTTGCTTTTACTATTTCGTAACTTCCACAAATTTGTGAGCTCCTTGAATGACCCAACAACTTAAACACAGTACAGACTAGGCCCTGAACCAATGTTGTTTAATTGATTTATTGGAAATAAGTTAGTAATTTTAGGTATGAAATGTAAACACTACTGCAGAGTGTATTTGCGGAGCATTAGCACGTACGCTTTTCTGTGTGTAACAGAACTTCTTTTCCAAATTAATCCTTAAGGTTACATAAATACCTATTTCCAGATTTCTGTTCACTTCAGGAATCATTTGGCAAGATTTTTGAATTAATTTCTAATAGACTTTAAGTGTCAAGACAGCACATTTCCTTCTCTACACATCCCTAGTGCTTTTCTCACTCTCTAAAGAGATGCATTATGTAATTTGGGGGCTGTGATAGCAGATGTGGCAGCACTTGCAGACTCAATAGGGCTAAAAGTTGACCCTGAAATTTATAAAGGGAACTGTTAAAAAATTAAACATATACCTTTTCTTTTTACCAACAGGGGAACAAGTGACTAAATGTTTCCCTGGGAGCCTAGTATCTGCTGTGAAAGATGCCACATTGGAAATGCAGCCTTGCTTCTTCCAGCCCATCTCAAGAAACCTTCAAGCTGCTATCAAGCTGTCAGCTAGGTATTAGCCTTGGACTTAAACTCACATGAGCGTCTGAAGGTTGAGACAAAATCTAGTTAAGCAGTTCATGAGGAGTGCTCTAGAATATTTCTCCTACATGTGGGTGCTAAGCCACATGTTTTTGGTTGTATTTGTTCTTCCCAAATATCATTAACAGGAAAAATCATGATAGATTTTTTCCAGTAAAATGTATTTATAATATAAAAAATTGAATTTTACATTTTTATACATATCCAAAAGTGATTATTTAACCTAAGAACAACTAGCAAAATTTGCTGACCATTTTGGATACGTTTTCTAGACTAATACAATTTATCACCCTAAGTATGCTTGCTAAGATACTAAGCTAAATCAGAACAGAAAATTTACCTGGGAGCACATTTTTCTCTCATTCCCATTTCACATAGAGTGTTACTATACCATTTATATTTTTTGAAGCCCTTAAAGTCACACAAAGAAGAGACGGTGAATATGTGCCAAAGGCATAGATAAAAAGAAAGCTATTTACAAATCCATTTTGCTGGGTTGAGGCTATATTGGGAAACTAGACTTGACTCTTTTTTTATGATTTTGGTGACAATCAAGAAAATAATATTGTAAGAACAAGAAAGTTTGCATATTGGCTAAAATCTTTCATAATTCCTTTCATTTAATTTCTAAAATGCCACATATTAACATATACATTACATGGAGTGCCTCTTATTACCTATCTACATTAAAAGCATTTTGTTTATTCATGTGTAACATCATCCAGAAAAGTACACAAATCATAAATATGTGGCCTAATAGGTTGTTACAAAATGACCACATGACCACCACCCAGATCACAAAATGGAATTCCGTCAGCACTTCAGAAACCCCATGAAACATTTTCCAGTTAATACCTCTCCATGTTCCGCAGGATTAACCATTATCTTGATTTTAAAACCATCTATTAGTTTTGATACTTTTTGAACAAAATATAATCATGTCTCTTTTGTATCTGGCTTTTATTCACTTAGCATTTTGTTTATGAGATTGGTTGCATGATTCCACTAATAGTGATCTCATTTTCTATACCACATGGTAATTTATTGACTAGATGGTACACAATTAATTTATTTTACTATTGGTGGATATTTGGATTGTTTCCAGTTTTTAGCTATTGTAAATAATGCTGTGATAAAGGTTCTTGTACTTGTCTTTTGACGTAAATGTATACATTTCTGCTATCTATATGACTAGGAGTATAATTACTACTTCATAGGGTATGCCTATGTTCAGCTTTGGTAGGAGCTACCAAATAATTGGAAATAATATTTTGACCTTTAATGAATAAAGTGCTGCTATATTTGGATTTAAATCTATAATTAAAATTTACCCCTGTATTCCTTACTTCTCTGTGCTCTGTTTTTTCTTTACTTTCTTACCTTTGGATCAATGCAGGGTTTTTGTTGTTGTTAACCATTCCACTTTCGTCCTTTACTAGCTTTCTGAAAAATATTCTTTTCTTCATCTTCAATGATTACACAGGAAATTATATCATGGATTCTTGGTTTAATAGAGTCTGATATTATTTAGTACTTTTATCAGTTCCTGAACAATTTGTCTTTTTTAAAGGCTTTAGCCTCTTGGGCTATTGCTGAGATGGACACTATAGTTTTACATTTTAAACCCTTAAATCCAACATCATCATTATCATTACCATCATTACATCACCATGAAGCAGATTCTGCACTGGTTACCAAATTGTCGGAGGCTGGTAAGACAGAATACTCACAAACACAAGTTACAGGAAGCAAACATATTACTTATGCATAGGCATCAAGGGACAGCAAAAGCCAGGGATTCATCATCAGCTGGTTGCCTATGGCTCAGTAAAGCTCCCTGAGATGGATGGAGTCTCATCTGTATGAGCCCCACTACTTGCACCGCAGCTGAAGGACCTTGGAAAGCAGCCTGCTCTGGGTTTTATACCTAGGTAGCATGTGACTTGCTGAAATAATGTGTTGAAGGACATCCTGTTTTGTCGGGAAGGAGGGACTGGCACAAAACCTAGGCTGTTCCAGCCAATTCCTCCCTATCTCAGATGCTGCATTCCTAGCACAGTCTACCGTTACTCTTTGGTAGTACAAGTAAGAAAAGGTGGAGAGCTGGGATGGTCCAAGGCCACCTGGAGAATTGTCCTGCAACTATCATCATTGTGTTAGGCAAGAATATGTTTTCTATTCTTGTTCATTACTTCCTGAAATTTTTTGCTTTCATTTGTAATTATTTTTCTTCTAATAATTCTTTTTAAGTATTTCTTTTAGTTTCAATCTGTTAATGACAAATTCTAACTATTTTTTTAAATCACCTTTATTTCACAATTTAATTTCGCTGTATACAGAATTTTAGGTTAACAGTTTTTCTTTAGCACTTTAAAATTATCACTTAATAGTCTTCTGGCTTCCATTGTTTCTATTGAAAAGAAAACTGTCAGTCTTATTGTTGCTTCTTTGAGAGTAGAGGGTATGTTTTTTGTGGTTGTTTTTGAAGATTATTTCTTTAAATTTGGTTTTAAAACGTCTTACTATGTTGTGCCCAGGTATGATTTTATTAGTATTTTCCCTTTTTAGTTTCTAGAAAGTCTTAATCTGTAGCTCTCTCAATTTTTTTTTATCACTTCTGACAAATTTTAACAAGTGTCTCCAAATATGTCTTCTCACCTGCTCCCCCTTAACCCATTTCTTTCCTCTCCTACTGGGTCTCTAATTAGACATTTTAACTATCTTATGTCTCGTAGCCATGTCACATGTTTTCTATCCTTCATCGCTTTCCATGCTTCAATTTGAATACTTTTGAACGACCTATATTCCCTGTCACCTTCTCTCTTTTCTAGTCTAATGTTCTATTAAACCAATAGCCAGTATCTTAATTTTAGGTATAATATTTTTAGTTTTTTAATTTCCATATAAATCTGATTTAAAATATATTCAGTACTCAGGTTAAGTTTCAGTTTTTCATCTTTGAAAAATATATCAGTCACAGTTATTTTAAAATCCGTGTGTAAGAACTCCAGTACCTAGATCACCTTTGGGTCTGCCACTGTTGTTTTTTGTCCCTCCTTGGTTTTCAGTCATTTGGTGAATCTTTGATTGAGTACCAGGCATTCTTTATGAAGCCTTGTAAAGATGATTAGAAGCCCTGGACAATGTTATCTCTTACCAAAAAGGGATTCCTGTTGCTTTCTGACATGCAGTTAAAGTAGGGATAAATTGCCATAATTCGATTTGGGATTAAACTTGTGCAGAATTGGATTTGAGTCTTTTTCTAGGGTACATCAATGTTCAGATCAAGTTACTCCTAGCTTGCAGCAATTCCAGAGTCCTACATGTGTTTGCCAAGGTCACCCTCCCCTGGCAGACTCTTGAGTTCTCAATTTTGTTAACTCTAATCCATCAAATTTCTAAAAGTTCTGTACTTATCTAACATTTTTCTTAGTTTATTAGCCTTTTGGCAATGAGGCTACTTAGAAATCTGTAAATGCCTCATTAGGACAAGCAACACAATATGTGTGTTTAGCTTAACACACTTTTTTCCTCTTTGGGATTGTTGCCCAAAGAAAAAGAGAGTACGTATATGCTCACTACACCTAAACTCTTGAGTTTTGGTTTGCCAAATCCATATGACTGCCATAACCTCATCAAATATTCTAATTTTTCTATTAATAGCTGATGCTTCCTGCTTAGTTTCTTAGCCTCTCTTCCACGTGTAGCTTAGGAATTGGCCCATGATTTGTGGAAAAAGTATAGCTCAACTCTATGTCAGTCTCACTTCAATGAGCTTTTGTTCTCTCCTGAATTCTGACCCTTCAAGTCCTAATTGCCTTGGTAGCTGTTTTCTCGCTATTTTTATTGGGAAGTGTCTTTGCTACAAGCTATTTTACTACTATCAGAAGTAGTTCAATTAATTCATACTCTGAACTATTAAAGGAGTAAATTATATCAACAAACTATTATCTGTTAGCTCAATTAAAAATAAAATAAAAGTTTTTATTTTGCCTTCACCTATTTATTCTTTGATGGTAGTCCTTTATATAGATCCGAGTTTCTGACTCCTATCATTTTCTCTCTCTCTGAAAAATTTCTTTTAGCATTTTTTGTAAGGCATATATACTGGCAAAAATTTTCTTCAACTTTTATCTGAAAAAGACTTTATTTCTCCTCTTTCATTTTTGAAGAATAATTTCTCAGGACACATAATTCTAGGTTCATGGGTTTTTTCTTTCAACGCTTTAAATATTTTACTCCAGTCTCTTCCTGCTTGCATGGTTTCTGAGAAGAAGTTGGATGTTATTCTTATCTTTGTTTCTCTAAGGGTAAAAGTGTTTTTGTCTCCTGAGTTCTATCAAAATTTCTTCATCTCTAATTTTCTGAAATTTAAATATGACATGCCTGGGTACACCTAGGTGTAGTTTTGTTTTGTTTTTGGCATTTTTCCAGCTTGATTTTCTCTGAGCTTCCTGGATCTGTGGTTTGGTCTTTGACATTAATTTGAAGAAATTCTTAATCATTTTTCCTCGAGTTTTACACCTCTTCCTGTTTCTCATCCTGATATTCATATTATGCATATTTGCACCTTTTGTGGTGGTTCCATAGTTTTTGGATATTGTGTTCTTTTTTTTGAGTCTCTTTTCTCTTTGCTTTTTAATTTCTGTTAATATTTCTTCAAGGTGAGAGATTCTTTCCTCAGTCTATCAAAAGCATTTTTCATTTTTGTTACAGTGTTTTTGATCTCTAGCATTTCTATTGGATTCTCTCTTAAAATTTCCATCTCCCTGTTTACTTCATCCATCTGTTCTTGTCACTCATCTTGTTGTCTACTTTTCTCATTAAATCCCTTAGCATATAAACCATAGTTCTTTTAAATTCCTGATCTGATACTTCCAACATTCCTGCCATATCTAACTCTGATTCTGATGTTTCTTCAGTCTTTCCAAACTATATTTTTTGCCCTTTTGTAATTTTTTTATTGAAAGGTGGCCACAATGTGCTTGGTAAAATGAACTGTGATAATTAGATTTTAGTAATGTAGTGATAAGATGTCGGGGGAGGGAAGTGTTCTATAGTATAGCCTATGATTAAGTCTCAGTCTTTTGTTGAGCCTGTGCCCCTGAACTGTAAATGTCACAAGTGCTACTCAGTACCATGCCTCCTCCACTCCCCTTAGGTGTGAGTGGATGGCTAGAGGGTCCTGGAGTTAAATATTTTCCTTCCCCCTTCCCTCAGTAGGTTAGAGTCTGATAAAACCCCAGGCTCTGGTACAATAGTGTCTCTGGATGGCAGGCCTTTTATTTAAAAAAACCTGAACGCTCCAGACTATTTCCCTGTCCCTGCAGAAAGCATGGCGGCATTCTTTCTCTGATATAACCTATGAGGATCTAGCAGAGCTCCGAGAGGTGAACCTCACAACACTGTGGAGGCCTCCCTGTGACTGAGTCAGCTTGGTGTTTCTCTCACACGCTTGTCTGCACTAAGCCTCCAGCAGTTTAGCCATTGCAGTCTGGCCTGTTCTAACCTGGCGCTGGTTCCCTCAGAGATTTCTGGTCAGGAGCTTCTGCTCTGGTAAATTGTGGTTCCTTGTATTTGCCTGTTTGCCTCTCTGATTTGGGGGGCAGTGGTATGCATTGCCACTCCACTTCTCAAATTAATCTAAGAATGGTTGATTTTTCAATTTGTTCAGATTTTTACTTGTTTGTAGAATTGAGTGGTAAATTCTACGGTTCTTGCCAGACCAGAACCTGGAAGTGGTAAAATAATTTTACTAATAATAATATATTTTATTATTAACCAAATATATTCAAAACATTATCATTTCAACTTGTGCCACTAGCCTCATTTCAAGCACTCAATGGCGCATGAAACTAATGTCTCCTACATTGAACAGCATAGACTTAGAAATCTTTTCACTGGTTTTCAAATGAAGAATGGTGATCTTGCCCAAAAATGAAGACATACTGAGATATAATCTATCACTTTCTAAAGTGGTGCCCTCAGATACCACTTTAATGGTGCCCACCACTTTAGTAGGATATTAAGTGCAATTTTGACCATGTGTACTTGATCTTGTTTGTTAAATTTTAGATTCAAATCCTATGAAAGTTGAGAAACATATGTACTCCAGGTGGGAGTCAGAGGAGCTCACTCCATTAAGGTGACATTTGAGATGTTCTTTGTAGAATGAATAAGGTTTAAGAACCTATAAATCTCATAAGTAGAATTGGTAGAAATATAGCATGAGCAAAAAGACTGGAGCTGAAGAAAATCAGCTGGGCACAGCAAAGAGCGGTGCTTCCATTTGGCTGGGTCTAATCTGCCTTCACATCCTCAACATGGGGTGTCAGCTGACATGGGAACACTTTGCTTCCAGCTTGCACTTTTGCTTGACCTGCTGTCAATTTGGGTCCACATAGAAATTATTTAGCAAAAATCCAAAGAGCAATGTGGTTTCTTCAGAGTGGAAAAGACACATTGAACAATAAAGAGGAAAGATCCTTAAATCTAAGAAACATTAATAGTTTACCCTATTGGCCTGGCTATTATAATTCAGAAGTCATTGATTTTATTAAATCTCAAACCAGTGTTTACATTCTAAGTTAAGAATGTAACTTAAGTTTACAGAATATTGATAACTTCTGTGTTGTTCTTTTTGGACCGTAGAATGACTAGAAACAAGGTGGTGAAAATGAAATTAATAGACCTTTAAAATTCTCAACTTCTATGGTGTGTGCTCCTGTCATATTCTGAATGTTTTTTCTATTTCTATTTCTGAATTTTTTTTCTTTTTTAAATTTTTTTAGAGGATAAGGCTGTAATTTATGGATGCCACCTATGACAAACATTCTTCCATTGGAGTCTAGCAATTTTAAAATTGCTAACTCATTGTGTCAATATTTTGTTTTTCACATTACCATTGTATACATTTTAAGGAGGCAATATTTGCAGGTGTTAAAAAGTACATTGTGCAAATATCGTAGTTCATTAGATTAGTTAGGAGCTCTGCATTTATGGGATTCAGTTAGCTGTGTATAGTTCAACTCAATACTTCAGATGTTTCCATATTTTTTAGTCCCATGATTTGGCGGAATCTTTCATATAAGACAGAGGTGAAATTCTTATAATTTTTTATGAGTCCATAACTTAGTGAAATCATCCCTTTGGCCTCTTTTATATATCAAATATTGACTATTCCGTGCCTTCCTCCCAGACTTTACAAGTATTTCCTTAACATATTGCATCATTCAAATATGTTCATGTTGGTTCATGTAGGAACCAATGGTACTAATAACAAAAGATTTGAGGTGAAAATAATGAGCAGGAGAATTGTGAATAGAAAATGGTCATGATTTTTTTCAAGTTATTATAATTCAAGAAAATTTAGAAAGCACCAGTTATATTCCAGTTCCTATCCTAGAAATTGGATATAAAAGATGGCCTTTGACTTCTATGTGTTCACAATATAGCGAGGTAAGAAAAGAAAACCATATCTGAGATTACAGAAGTATAAAAATGATGCTATGGGAGTGGAGAAAAGGAAGAGCTTTGGTCCACCTGGAGATATTAAACAATGCTTCTCAGAGAAGATGACATTTGAGTTGAGACTTAATGTATTGTGGGAGCACTCCCAAATAGTAATGATGGTGGGAAGGGGTGGAAATTCTTTAAAGAAGGAATGACAGTTTTCTTTTAGGGGATTGCTCTCCTTTGACTAGATCAAGGTCTTCACCTTGGACAGAATTTGGGGATAAGGCAGGGCCTACTTAGGAGAGAGATCATAGAGAAAAGGAGAAAAGTTGTAGGAGAATTAAAGGCCTGGCCTTGTTGTAGATTCTTTAAGACAATGGGTTTAGGAAAACAAATGTAATATCTGGAGAGACTCCCAAGGGACACTGCTAAATAGAAATAGATCACTATTTATTTATTTTTTTAAATGTATATGGCAAGGGGAATGCTGCAAAAGTGTAATTGGAAGGGAATCATTTCTTAGATTTGAGATTTCCTAGTCTTTTCAGGAAAATGTAAGTGATTTTGGGTCATTTTACTTCAGAGTGAAGATTGTGGAGTAATAGAAGATGAAGTTGAAAAATCAGCAAGGTTAAAGTCATAAAGGGCCATATATGTCATGCTAAATAACTGGGATCATATCTGGTGGTTAATGGAAAGTTTACAAGCATATATGCTTTATGGAAAATCACTCTGGCTTTACTGCGGAAGGTGGTTTGATGGAGGGTAATGCTGGAAGCAGGCGGACCCACCAGGGATCACCTTTCATAGCTTTAGTGAGAAACAACGAAACTGAATTCTGGTGAGAGGGCCGCAAAAGAGGTAGGTGGGTTAAGCCAATGTAATAAGGCAAAAACTAACAAACAAACAACCCCTCCTCCAAAAAAAAGAGAGCTTAGAGAATAATAGATGGGAAATCTGTACGTATGTTAAACATATTCCTTGCTGAGGATATGGTCTCTTTTTCTTGTACAACCAGTTATAAAAGACATCAGGCTTATTAAGAACTTAGATTTGAAATAGCATGAATTTATTATATTCTAAAAGACCAAGGATAGATCATATAAATTCTCCAACATATACTGAAATCAAAGGACACCAACATATTTTTAGCATTTAACTTTTTAAATTTTAGCTTTTGGTGAGAGAGCTTAAAGCTGGATTTCCACTATACAGTCCTTGATTTTTATTTTGATGGACTCAATTTAATAAGGTTATTGATATTTGGAAGGGCTATGTCACAGAAATCTTCGATAGGTGCTTCTTTTGCAAGGCAGGGGGCTGGCTGCATTGAAATAAGTAGAACCAATCTGCTCTCTTTCTGTAAATAACACTGCTTTTATCCTGTAACACTCATCTTTCTTCTTATGTTTAGGTAAAACGACCACCTGTTTTTCTATTGAACATCATAACAAATAAGACATGACCTAGATGTTCCACATCCAAAAGAACAGTGGTGGGGCAGTGAGTGGACTTTTAGGGAACCAGGTGTGATGCCTTGTGGGGAAGAGAGGGCTTTTTTGCAGTAAAGTTCTCTTAGAGACTATAGCTGTGTGGAATGCAGCTACAGAGTTCCAGCAGGGATGGGGGAATTAAAAATAATCCCATGCGTGCCCTTGTTCTAGAATAGTAGAAGCAAGTATGGCAATGCCATTTAAATGGTACTTATTTCTCAAGTGGATGGCAGTTTTGCTATTGAGAACCACAGTGCAAGCTGGGTTTGAAGGGAAGTGACCCAGTTTTCCAGATCAATAAATAGCTGGAACAAGTGACTTAAACGCTCTCTGTTAAATCTACGCATGAGCCTGTTTGTGCTGAGTGCAGAGAAACAGAGTAGTGTTAGCATAGCATTTCAAAAACCAATTGGATTTAAAATCAGACAGATACAGATTTAAATCTCAAATCATTATCTGCTCACTGTCTGCCACTGAGGGATTTATCTTATGGGGAAAATAGTATGGACCTAATGAGACTGCCATAAGGATCATATGAAACATGTACAAAAAGCCTGTGGTACAATGCCTGGCAGGAAGTGTGTGTCAGCACATGTTATCTCCTTTTTCTGAGCCTTGGAAGGCATAAGCCTATGCTGCTGGTGCTCCTCGTTCTCATCATTAACTCTAATTATTCCATGGTACTTTCTCATTGTAAACCAGTTATAAAAAGTAGATAAGCCAAAAAAAAAATGAAATAAAATAAAAGGTAGTAGTTATCCACAATTACTTCATTAGGAGATAACCATAGTTAATATTATATTGCATGCCTTTCCACATACTGATCTCTCAAACATACACACATTTGTTATTATATATTATATAAAAACAAGAATGTTACATTATGCATTAAACTTTATAATCTATTTTTAACAAATATATATGTATGTAATATTTATTATGAAAATTCACAAATATACATATAAAGACAACATAGTAGATCCCCACACGTCTGTCACTGTTACATATTATAGATTTAGCTGCATTTTTGTTCATTTACTCTTCCTCATCTTCATCTTTTGTTCCTGTTGAGGTATTTTAAAGACAGTCCAAAAATCATATAATCCCCTATATACTTCCATATGTATCACTAAATACATATTTTCTCATAGTACAATCATCATACCTAACAAAATTATCTTTTATAGTTTGAGTCAGTATTTAAAATGACCACACATAACATTTTGTTATGTCTTTTAAGTCTATTTAAACCTAAAACAATGATCTATAATCTCAATTTTTTTAATGCCATTGATTAATTAAGAGGTAGGAGCACTCCTACACTGCTGGTGGGACTGCAAACTAGTACAACCTCTGTGGAAAGCAATATGGAGATACCTTGAAGCGATACAAGTAGATTTACCATTTGATCCAGCAATCCCATTATTGGGCATCTACCCAAAAGAACAGAAGACATTCGATAAAAAAGACATCTGCACTCAAATAGCAGCACAATTCACAATTGTGAAGATGTGGAAACAACCCAAGTGCCCATCAATACATGAATGGATTAATAAAATGAGGTATATGTATACCATGGAGTACTATTCAGCTATAAGAAACAACGGTGATATATCATCTCTTGTATTTTCCTGGATAGAGCTGGAACCCATTTACTAGGTGAAGTATCCCAAGAATGGATAAACAAGCACCACATGTACTCACCATCAAATTGGTTTCACTGACCAACACCTAAGTACACACATAGGAACAACATTTATCGGGTGTTGGGCAGATGGGAGCGGGGAGAAGGGGATGGGCATATACACACGTAATGAGTGCGATGCGAACCGTCTGGGGGATGGACATGCTTGAAGCTGTGACTTGGGAGGAGGGGAGCAAGGGCAACACACATAACCTAAACATTTGTACCCCCATAATATACTGAAATAAAAAAAAGATTTTTTTAAAAAAAATTAAAAAAAAAGAAATAAGAAATAAGTCATTTGTTGAGACAGGCAGAATAATGGCCCCCAAAGATGTCCATGTCCTAATCCTCAGAACCTGCAAATATGTTACAATATATAAAGAAATGGCTTTTGCAGATGTGATTCAGTTAAAAACATTGAGGTGGTGAGATTATCCTGGATTTCTAGATAGGCCCAGTGTAATTAATCACAAAGGTATTTAAAGAGGAAGAGAGAGCAGGAGAGACACCAGGGGAAATTTGGAGGGAAATGTGATTGTGGGACAATGGTCGGAGAGATACAATGTTGCTGGTTTTGAAGGTGGAGGAAGGGGGTCGTGTACCATGCAATGTGGGTGGCCTCTATAAGATGAAAAAAAAAAAAGGCAAGGAAACAGATTCTCCAATGAAGCCTCCAAGAAGAAATGCAAACATTGCAATTTGAATGATAAAATGTATCTTTTGAGTATAAGCAGTAAATATACAATAAAGAGGATTTGTTCATTTCAGTGTTTCTTGACCACCTGTGAAAAACAGTGGCCCTCTCTCAAATTGCTGGATTTTACAATAGAGAACATTATGGCTAGCTGAGTACTCATTACATGAGTCCTAGCAGTTATAAAAGTAAATTAGAGAAAACATTGTCCAAGAAAAATCACACTGGACAAATTTAAACAAGCAAAGAAGATTTTATTCAAAACTATTACAACAGGTAAAGAGATGGACTGCCACCGAATGAAAGGGCTACCTGCGGCCTTCTGATTTCAAGACTGCACTTTTTTAAGCACCAAAGGAGGTAAGAAAAGCTTCATCTTTCTGTGCGTACCCCTTTTAATAAAAGGATTTGTTCTGTAAAATTTGGATTCAGTCAAGAGGCCTCCGTTAAAAACCACACGTGGCCTTCAGGCAGCAAGTTCCACAACCCTGGGCTACAGGGTTTTTTTGTTCATTTTGTATTTTTATTTTTTATTTCAGAGTATTACTAGGGTACAAATGTTTTGGTTACGTGAATTGCTATGAAGTACTATTCAGCCATTAAAACAGTGGTGGGCTAGAGTTTTTAAGAGTAAGTGGCGTGGGGGCAAGGATCTTAGGCCACTTAAGTTTGCTAACTGGTTTTACCCAAAGGAAATGTAAAGTTTCCAGTGTTTTCAGGACAGCCTGGAGCAAGGTACATGCAAAGTCAGACTCCCACCCTCTCAAGGACACCTGGGAGGTAAGAGTCTTTATTTTCCAGGAAGATTAAATTTCATAGAGATGGTTCCCAGGTACTTGAATAAGCTATTCTCTGGATATTCAAGATGGCAAGAGGCTTAAAGATGGCAAATCTCTTAAAGAGATTTATACGTATTTCAAAGTGGACAATGAAAGAATTTGCAATAATGAGTTTACTAAAGTAAATGCTCTAATAAAAGGGAAGCTAGGGACCTATAGTCAAGAAGAAGCCTATTTGAAGTTTAGTCAAGCTGAGAGGAGCATTAAGGTCATCTTGGTATTTCATAACATAAATGTCACGAAATTATTTACTAATGAATTGAATAATTACAAGGGCAATCTGATTTCAACCATTTCTTCTATCAGGGTATCTCCTCTGTCAATATCTTTGTTGATCTGTCTTTCCTGGTAGTCCACTGGAAGTATTTGCAGATACACACACAAAAAAGACAATGCAAACTAATTGCAAATTGAAAATTTTAAGAAGTTTATAAAGATGGTAGTTACTAAGCTTCAGTTTCAAAGACACTGACAAAATTATAGCAGAGACAGGCTAGTTGACAATTGAAAAAGATAAAAACTATTCCTGCTCTGATTTTTATAATTTATTTTCTTCTACTAATTTTGGGTTTGGTTTGATCTTGTTTTTCTGGTTCTTTGAGATGCATCATTAGGTTGTTTATTTGAGGCTTTTCTACATTTTTGATGTAGGCACATATTGCTATAAACTATCTTATACTGCTTTTGCTGTATCATATAGGTTTGGTATATTGTGTTTTCCTTTTCATTTTTGTTGATACAGTTTTAAATTTCCTTTTTAATCTTTTCACTGACCCACTGGTCATTCAGGAGCATATTGTTTAATTTCCATGTGTTTGTTTAGTTTCCAGTATTCCTCTTCTTACTGATTTCTAGTTTTATTCCATTGTGGTCAGAGAAAATATATGATTTCAATTTTTTTTTGAATTTTTTGAGACTTGTAGCCTAACATAAGGTCTATCCTTGAGAAGGATCCATGACCTGAGAAGAAGGATGTGAATTCTGAAGCTGTTGCATGAAACAGTCTGTAAATATCTATAAGGTCTGTTTGGCCTATATTACAGATTAATTCTAATGTTTCATTGTTGATATTCTGTCTGGCTGATCTGTCCAGTGCTGAAAGTGGAGTGCTGAGGTCTCCATTAATTATTGTATTGGGGTCTCTCTCTCTTTAGCTCTAATAATATTTGCTTTATATATCTGGGAGCTCCAGTGTTGGGTGCATATCTATTTAGAATTGTTTTATCCTCTTGCTGAATTGACCCCTTTATCATTATATAATGACCTTCTTTGTCTTTTTTTACAGTTTTTATCTTGACATCTATTTTATCTGATAGAAGTGCAGCTATTTCTGCTGCTTTTTGTTTACAATTTGCATGGAATATTTTTTCCAACCCTTTATTTTATTTTCAGTCTGTGTGTGTCATTATAGGTGAAGTGTGTTTCTTGTAGACAATATATACTTGGCTCTTTTTTTTGTTTGTTTCATTCAACCGCTCTGTCTCTTAATTGGAGAGTTTAGTCCATTCACATTCAATGTTATTATCGATATGTAAGGACTTGCTACTACCATGTTCTTATTTGATTTCTGGTTGTTTTGTGGTCCTCACTTTCTTTCTCTCTTCCTTCCTGTCTTCTGTTGTTAAAAGTAATTTTCTTTGGTAGGGTGTTTAATGCCTTGATTTTATTTTTTGTG